>CAKNWT010162513.1:0-21417 GCA_932066315.1 Andricus coriarius
TGAATGACACATTAAAAAACCGTCATATTCACTATGATCTCAACCATATAGTTCACAAGTTATGAGGTAGGAATTTCCGCCCTGGCATTATATTCATCAAACCATTTTTTAATTAAGAATTTGACATATAATTTTACAATGGGATTGATTTATAATTATTAATATCCAAACTTATTGTTATGTTGAAATAAATTGAAGATGCAACTTATTTATTTTATTAGAAATCTCGATTAGAGAAATTTCGATTTATATTTTTCTTGTTGTTCGAAAAGAAACGATGGTTGTCGTTGTGTCAAGTTCTTTATTTTCTTTCACGAAAAATACGTTTCAATTAATCCACGATAAGTCTTATTATCTTTGAAATAATAATTAAGTAGGCGAAAAGTTGTTTTAAATCTGGTGTATTGATTTATAGCTCGAATTCACTCATACTTTGTCGTTTTCCCAATGCTGCTAAGGACGTAGCAGACGACATATTTTATTCCATTGTAGGATAAACTTTCGCCAAATAGCATGTAAACTTCAACAGCGGAAAATTTTACATGCAACAAACATTAACGTTAGTTTTTTCTGTAAAGTTAATTTCTACCTGATCTAAATTTAATTTCTTTCAACCATCAACATTCCATTAGCAATATAAATATAAAGTTGAATAAGATCGCACATATAAAATTGTCGACATAACAATATTTGTCATTCTAGTTTACATAAACAAACTTGTATTTTAAAGATATATGTATGTAATACAATTTTTGGGATTAGAGTTTATTATTAATTCGATTGAGAAATTGCAATCAAATTGCATCAAATACACCTTAAGTAATAAGTAAGATGCAATGCAAAAGAGAAATCTGCTGACACAACGAATCTTTACAACAAAACAAACTGACTGGGCACTTATCACCTGCAGCTCGACCTGCAGGTATTGTCAAGAAAGTTATATACGGAAGTTTTTGTCAGTATAAGCAATTATAAAACTCACGTAACGAGGAACAAACAGTGCTTAATAAATGAGTGAAAAGAAAACATCCTCTCCGCGCAATAACGTCTTAATAAATAATATCAAATGAAACCAAAATGAAACTTCACTATTTCTGGAAAAAACTTCCTACTCTGGATGCGGCTTTCCTGAACCTTGAGGTTTATTTCAACAGTAGTTATTTGAAGGTTAAAATGAAACCATAACGCCCTTTTCGAAAACGGTTTCAACTTCATAGAGTTTTTTTAACTTATAAAACAGGGCACACAAAAAAATTACTGCGGGTAGGCATATAATTCGTGACCAATGGTGGAAAAAAATTCGGATGAGTGGGAATGAGTCATCCGGTGAATGCTCTTGCCTCTTGCCGGACAGGACGATTAGGGCCGAAGACGATCTTAACGATCGTGCTCCCTCAAGGTCCTCAAGGCCGTTACCAGTCGTTTAAACTCCACGCTTCAAAGACTTTATAATATGCATAGAAAAGCTATTGCCATTTGAACGTTTCGCTGCACCCATGCTATTCCATGTGTGACATACGACTTCAATTTCACTTCTACAATTACTGTGTTCAGTCTCAATTGAATCATAAAGAACTTCTAGGAAACAACTTATCCTGCCATAAGCAAATGTTACTATGACAGGTTCCACAATAAACTATATCCGACCAAATTTTAGAACCTTTCTTCTTACAAATCAAAGTGTCCAAATGACAAGGTTCTATTTCCGAATATACACAATAAAAGGTTGTATTTCGAGTGACCGGCTTGAAAAGTTTCGAAATTCCGTACAAAAAACCAATAATCCGTAAATAGACCCATAAATCGACATGTCCAATTGACAAGGTTCGATCTCGAAACATGTGTATTGAAACGTTCTATCTAGGAGAGCACGCAGATTGAAACCTTCTATCTCAGATGGCGAACTCCCGAAGCTTCAAAATCCTATATATATAAATTGTACTGAGAATACATGAGCCCTCATCTTTGAAGAACTTTTTAATTTACACGCCTCGAGTTAGAGCCTTTCAATATGCATGTTCCGAGATATAAACTTGCCATTTGGACACGTCGAAACAGAGATGGAACCTTTTAATGTATGTGTAGAGATAGAACATTCTTAGAACTTTGTTGAAAAATAAGTCACATTTCAGGTACACAAGTATACTGAAAATTCAATTATATACACGGAATTCAATAAAAATTCACCACACGTTAACCGTTCTTAAAAGGTAAAGTACGATATGTGTTGAAAATTCATAAATGTTTATTGAGTTTGGAACTCCTTCTGTAGCCCATTGTCAGTGGCAACATGGTCGAAATTAAAATGAATTAAACGATACTAAATGTTCATAAGTCCTATTTTCCAATACAATAATAACAGTAAATCGTCGGCTGTTTAGATTTAGAAGTTATAAAAGCCATGACAATGGCAAATTGTTTGATATTTTTTAAGAAATTTAATTCCAGTGAGTTCTAGCTAATTGTACCTAATCGAATAAAATGCCAATTGATGTCAACGAGTTATAGTCTTCTGAGGGAGACAATGGCGCGTTTCCTGTCTTGCACAGTTAATTAAAGACTGTATTTACATAGAACACACCCATATGAAGAGAACAGAGTACCGAATTCCTTAGCAAAGGAATCTTCAGGAAATTCCTCAGCGCGACGCAGGTAATGAACAGGAAAGGTTGTGCAAGCCATCTCGACTTTCAAAGTATCCGACAATATGTATATTGTATACTTGTATAGAATAGGTATGTGCTTGCAGTAAATGCTTCAAAAAGAGTAAATGCTAAATTTTACTTTTCCTAGTCTCTTCGCTTTCAGCATGTTCACGCTCAGCATTATTACAGGAAAACATCAATCTAAGATTACAGCTAAGACCTTAGAAGCAAAAGTTTTTACAAGGGAAAATTATAACGGTTTTGATATAATCTCTTTTCACGTTAGGAAAGCAGGATTGCGTTTAAGTTTGTTGTTGAAGTATAGGTTAGCAGAGAAGAAAGAATAATAACATATTTTATACACATGTTTAAGCAAGAGCATGCGAATAATTATTTTTCTAGTTCGCTTTTTAGTCAGCAATTAGCTTGAAATAAGAAGAGTCAAAAGGAAGAGCTATGTTTTGTCTGCAGTTATGAAATGTAAGAGACAGTTATGTTAAGTAACGAATACTAAAATTATAGAAACAAGAATAATTATATATGTGCTGATAATTATTTTTCTAAAGAAGGAGAACTATGCTGTGTTTTGGAAAAACACCGTTAACTGCGAAAACTCAACAAATAAGTTTTTCATATAGTTGGAACCGGAAAACAAACATACACCTGTTTAGGAAAAAACTGCTTATTGTTAATAAACTTAAAATCAATTATAACGTAATTATTCAAAAACGCAGTTAACTGCAAAAAAATTGTGAGTCACGAGTTCTAAATGATCCCAGCGAAAAAATTTTATATTTCGGGAAACTCCGTAACTGAAATTATTATATGAGTTACAAACTACAAAATTATTGTTACAAGTATGCATTTATTATACTTTTACAGAAAATGAGTGAAGTTTATTAACAGTTATAACATTAAAATCTATCTCGATTATTTAAAAAGGTAAAGTTACACACACACACACACACATATATATATAATTCCAGTTTAGGGCATTATCGTCATTAATTAAATTTGTTAACCATTTTTTTCTGCACAAACGATAAGAGCATATCCAAATTTATAAAAAGTAGCAAAAAAGAAGTTCTAAAAAGGAATGAGTAATCGCGATCCACGTGATTTGCAGGTTTAAGTCAATTTTCTCGGCTTCGTTCATTTTGTAATTAACGGACTACTTATAAACTAAAACTCGATATAACTAAAATAGACGGTGAATCAAATTTTTTGCTCGAAATATTCTACTTTGAACTTTTAATTACCATGTTTCACGAAGGAAAGGGTTATTTTTATTATCTTTAGTATTCATGTATTCAATACTGAAGATTACGTTTAGCACTTTCATGCTCATTTGCTACCATAATTGCTTCAAGAGAACATCGTAACACGCCATAAACTTAAAAGATCCTGTAATAGGTTCCGCATTATTAGGAGATTCGGGCAGCTTGATAAATACCTAACATTATCTGTTTTGCTTTGTTTGCTTAAAAATACTGAAATCTGTACCATCCTTAAAATACTAAAAAAAATGTTTATTTGAATCAATCAAATTCTTTCAGTCAAAAAATCAATTCATGATTTGTTACAATTAAAAACTTGTGGTTTCAATAAAACAAGTTCCATCTTTAATATATGATTGAATGATTAAAATTGGTTTAAACAAATTTTTCATTGAAACAAATATTTTTCTGAGTGAACAATTCGACGGTCCCGATCCATTTTGACGCATTTCCAGCGAATGCGTTAAAACTGTCGTATATCGTTATCATGTTGGAAAAGTATCGTAACTCGCAGTACCAATTCCATAGTGTCGTATCTCTTGATAGTGTTTTAAAAGTGTCGTAACTCGTTTTTTAATGAAATATTGATGTTCATATAGTCTATTGAACTGAAATGTTGTCAATTTAATGGTAATATTACTCAATTTATGAAAACTTAATAGAAAAATGCGACGTTATTGAAAGTTTGGTGAATTATTATTTTTTGAGTTTGTTCCGTTCCATACTGTCGTAATTGTCGTCTGAAACATTTTCGCAGCCTTCAGCCTTTTATTTTTCATCTTCAAATATATATATCTATATATATACCAGGTGTATAAGCTTAAATCCGCTGTTTGCTCAGAGATGGCGGTAGTGAACATATTTAGCTACAATAGAAACGTCATGCTTTTTTTTTGTGTGAGTTCGACACCTGTCTACATAAATCAGTGCACATAGCCAGTTTTTTTTATACAACAACATAAATTTTTCCTTGAGTAATCATGTATAGTTTTGTGCCAGAAAAGGAGCATTTGCGAGAAGCTCTACTTTTTTGCTTCAATTTGAAGAAATCGGCTGCCGAATCACATCGAATGCTTGTAGAGGCCTGTGGTGACAGTGCTTTATCAGAAACAACTTGCAGAGACTGGTTTCGTCGGTTCAAAGACGTTCATTTTGACTTGAGTGACAAGAAGCGTGAAAATCGGCCCAAAAAAGTTGAGGACCATGAATTACAGGCTGTTTTGGATGAGGACGATACACAAACACAAAAAATGCTTGCCCAACAGTTAGGTGTTACTCAACCGGCCATTTCCATGCGTTTACATGCCATGGGAAAGATCCAAAAAATGGGTACCCCATGAATTGAACTGATTTTGAGCTGATTTTTCTTCACGACAACGCCTTATCGCACACGTCAAAAATGGCCCAAAACTACTTGAAAACACTCAACTGGGAGGTGCTACCTCATCCCGCTTATTCACCAGACCTGGCCCCTTCTGATTACCACCTGTTTTCGTCGATGGGTCACGCGCTCGCTGAACAACACTTCGATTCGTACGAAGACGTCGGAAAATGGCTTGACGAGTGGTTTGCATCGAAAGATGAAGACTTTTTTTGGCGTGGTATACACAAATTGCCCGAGAGATGGGGAAAATGTATAGCAAGCGAGGGAAAATACTTTGAATAAAGTTTATTTTATTTCCTGCAAAAAAAAAGACTTTGTTTTGCCTAAAAAACAGCGGATTTAAGCTTATACACCTGGTATATATATTCACCCTGGTCAACACCATAACATATTTTAATATCTATCTACACGATTCGGTATATTCTTGATTTTGCTGCGAAATGGGACTTTTTCATGTCATCCGAATGGGTCTACCTGATGGAAATCTAACTGTGAGACGTATGAAGACCTGGATTAAAAATGGAATACGGTTCAGGTTCGCATTTCCAGTAAAAATTCTAATGTACAGATGATGACTGTCGACGAACAGTCGAAACGTTTACTCATGAACTGAGAGTCTCTCAGCCATGGATTAAAATACTATGACCAGTAATCTTCAGCCTTTTATTTTTCATCTTCAAATATATATACAGGGTGTCCCAGTACTCAAGGTACATTTTTATATTTTTGACTTCCTCATAAAAAATGGAGTTAAAAATACTAATAAAAATTTGTCGTAAAGTTAATAATTAATTAGTAATTAACAATGAAAGATTAACCAATGGGAAGCATGCGTTAGATGGACGACAATCCATCCGGTGTGTGCGTAAAAGAGGAATTTTAAATTTGCAGGAGGTTGTGAATATCAATGGTGCAACTTCACTCGGCAACTGAGCGACGAGATATTAATCTTAGAAAATATCTTTTCCTTTAGAATACTCGTCGAATCACTGAAAAGGTCTTGTTTGATGACAAACTCTTATCCATTTTTTAAAAGACGCCAAAAGTCAGCAAAGTTGGATATTATTGAAACTTTTCCTTGCTTTCTAAAAATAATGCATAACTTTCAGTTACAGGATTGAAATTTATGTTTTAAAAGTTTTTTCGGTAGTTTTTCGATCAGGGAAGACAAGAAGGAAGGTCTTATTTTGACTGGAAATTGTTGCCTATTTTCAACATTAGGCCAGATGCCAGCGAGGTAGAAAATTATTTACAATTCTTATGATTTTCAGAAAATAATGAATTGCTTACGGTGGCATGATGGAAATTGATGTTTTTAAAATATTTTGGGTAGTTTTTCAAACAGAGCAGGAGACGGACGAAGTCTCGATTTGGCGACAAACCCTTACAATTTAATTAAAAAGAGGACAAATGCCACCAAGGTTGAAAAATATTTACACTTTTCATAATTTTTAGAAAATAATGTATTACTTCCGGTAGCATGGTCGAAATTGGTGAATTCAAAGATATTTGGGTATTCTTTATACTTTGGTTATAATTTGGGTATTTATTTGGGTAGATTATACTATTTTTCAAGCCAATTTTTTTGATGTACAGTTTTTGTTAAAAAGATAATAAAAAAATAGATTTAAAAAAAAGGTTAGTCTCGTTCATCATTTTTTGAAAATGTGCAAAAAACATGTTTTTTTTGTATTCACTTGAATGCCAACTTTTTATAAAAGATGCATTATTTTTAGAAAGCAAGGAGAAGTTTCAATAATACCCAACTTTGCTGACTTTTAAAAAATGGATAAGAGTTTGTCATCAAAAAAGACCTTTTCAGTGATTCGACGATTATTCTAAAGGAAAAGATATTTTCTAAGAATAAATATCTCGTCGCTCAGTTGCCGAGTGAAGTTGCACCCTTGATATTCACAACCTTCTGTAAATTTAAAATTCCTCTTTTACGCACACACCCTCATCAGTGACACAAGGATTGTCGTCCATCTAACGCATGCTTCCCATTGGTTAATCTTTAATTGTTAATTACTCATTAATTACTAACTTTACAACAAATTTTTATTAGTATTTTCAACTCCATTTTTTAATAGGAATTCAAAAATATAAAAATGTACCTTGAGTACTGGGACACCCTGTATATTCACCCTGGTCAACACCATAACATCTTTTAATATCTGAAGTAACGTCTGAAGAGGAAACAGTTGAAAGGGTGTTATTTCTTTCGATGTTTCAGGTTTAAATCTGCCAGAAATGTACATGTCAGTGAATCAAAACGTCAATTTAAGTAAGAGAGGCATCATCGACAAAGAGATTTTGAATGTAGACTTCAACCAAGATGAGATGAACTTGCCACAATAGTCAAATATAAAAATAAATCAAATTTGACTTGTAGAGTGCGTTTGAATCTTGTAGAAACATTCAGTTGTCTTATTAGAATTTTTTTAAACACAATTTTTCACCTTTGCATTTAATACTAAATCTGAACTGTAAAGTTATTTTTAACGGTAATTTTGTCAATTTTCATACGCGTAAGTTATCAATAATTCAATTATTTTCCATTTGCGGAGAAAATTCAAACCAACAAGGATGATGAGTGATATTAGATGAGAATTATTTTACAAATTTCATCAAATGATTTCGTTGTGTTTCTAGAGCTTTTAGGAGACGTTTCGTTTAGTTTTTATAAGAATAAAAACATTAAATGTTTTATGAATTATAAATGATATATTATAAATTAAATAAATTCGATTATCGAAAAAAATCGGTTTCATGGAAAAAATATGTACTTCGTTTTTTTCTGATTATAAAAAACATTTAAAAAAAAATCTACAGCATTTTGGAGTTTGTATAATACACTTGACGTATATCTACTGACACGTTTTAATTTTTGTTGCTTGAAAAGGCGAGGTATAAATTGATTTATTATTTTAAAATCCATTTTGAATTTTGGATTGCTCCGTTTTTAAAAACGAAGAAAAAGAGTTGTGACACATTTAAAACACTATCAAAAGATACGACACTGTGGAATTGATCCTGCGAGTTACGATACTTTTCTAACATCACAACGAGATACGACAGTTTGAACACATTCGCTGGAGATACGTCAAAATGACTTGGGACCGTCGAATTAGTACATAAAACAGCAATATTTTTATTTTTTATATTAATTCCGTTTTTCTGGTTTTTCGTATAAAAATAATTAATTTGCAAATCAAAACGTTAAAAGATACCGAGGATGCCGTGTGAAATCAACAGTTTTTAACTTGCTCTTTGAATTATTGTTATGGCGTATTACTGATACTCAGTGAATTGAATGGAAGCCTTGTAGTTATTTCAGTCAGTGAAACTCTACTGACAATAAGTTGAGCAATATTAACACTTTTTGATTGACATGCTGTGACTTGTGTCTTAATTACTGAATCTCTGGATGTATTGAATCTCTCCTTGCAACATGTATTTATTTAAATTAACGTAACACATGTGTCATTAATTTTCAACGTAATCATAATTAAGTCGAAGGCTAAACTTCACCCCATCTTCATGCGACATCTTTCTCTCTAATGTCATATAGTTCAAATCAGTTCCAGTTCTCCTACCATGACCTATAATTTCTTGCAGAAGTAAAATGTCTTTAATGCAACTTTTAAGAACTTTTCCATTTTATCTGTTGCAAGTTTTAGCTGGGTCTCTATAACAGGTTGTGTCATAAATATCGAACTAACTGTGGTCTGCACGTTATGCCAAATATGCGAACCCTTTCAAAATCTTCGCATATCACCTGCCAATTTTCCTACACATCTCTGGCGCATCATTGTCAAATATCTTTGGATTCAACGCACGAGTTACCAAATCGTTAATATCAGGACGGGAAAGATGAAAGAAAGAATGTCGGGGTGAGTCAAACCGCTGGCACTCCAGCTGCATGACTGCGACTTGGTGTCAGGCTATAATGCAGTCCACGAACCATTCGCTACATGCACATATACATATGTACAATATTGTACATATAGGTTTAAACTTTAAAGCAACAACGAATCTTTCGTAGTCTACGACTCCACGAGTTCCTTGGACTACCGCAAGGAAAATCGAATGTATTGAAAGAGCTGCCTTAGGCTTAGGCCGTGCCATCGACTTTCTTCGCAGTAATGTCGCGACTGCGGAATGCAGTTAGGAACGAGGCCTTATCGAGGCTGGAGGTGTAGGATTGCCCCTCTTATCTAGTCTACCTCTCCAATAACGTTTACACATCAGCATTCGCATGATTCTTGTCTAGAAATTAGAATCAACTCTGACAATGTCATGAAAATTGAAATTAACGGTGAGACTCGTCCCAAAACCTCGTTTCATCAGCTCATTGGTTTGGGTTTACCGTTGAAACATGTGCGTGTTTATGATTATTCTTATGTGTATGGACTGGCAAAGCAAGTTTCGCCGCGTCGAAAGTAGGAGGGACCATAGGGTATACCGTTGCGAACAAGATAGTGTTCGCATACTTCGTATCTCGTATGTTTTTACTCAAGTCAATTGAAAACTAAGAGGAGCGCAGATAGATTGCCGAGAATTGTGGTAATTTTGCGCGCGAGAAGTATTTCTTGCTTTATCTCGAGAAAAAGAGGTTGCTGATTGAATAAAACTAGTTTCGAGTATTGATAGGCTAGGATTAGCTTATTATCGTGATTCTGGGATATTAATTTTCGTTATGTAAGGTAGCATAATTGAAGAAACTTGTTTCGTAGAGTAAATACTAATTATTACTTTGTACCTCCTAAGTACCAAACTAGTTTCGAAAATAATTTCTGGGAATATAATCTCCTTAAAATTTAAAGTGTCTTCTTAATGCGCCAAACACATATGACAAGCGTATTTTAAAGCCCTTACGAAGACCCACGTGTCGCATAAGTGTACCGGGAACATCCCCTAATCCTATATACATATACAACAGTATATACCTGACTGTCGACTCCACTGTTGCTATTGAAAACAGGTCCATGCGTGGAAGACGAGTTGAGGGGTGATCCAGAATTTCCTCCGATGCCACCTCCCCCTCCCCCACCTCCACCAACGCCACTACCACCTCCTCCAGTGCCGTTGTCGTTTCTATCCATCTTCGAATGACACAAAAACAAAACTTCTCAATCTTCACTCAAAATAAAAATCGCTTCACTAACTTGACACACAACTCAGCACAATTTCGACGCGCATCATGTGTATCGACTTCTTCAGTAGCTGAAAACACCACAGCAAATGGCAAGAGATTGCACCGTTACCACCTACTCGTTATTGTTCCATCATCTATGCATCTCCAAACATCGAATTAATGTTTCGAAACCTGCAAAACAAGTATGTATGCTTTCTAAAAAACAGCACATCACAATTCTGCATAGTAATTTGTCAGCGAAACCTTTATTCAACTCTTGATTTACAATGAGGATGTTTCTTAAGCGAAAATCTGTTAATTTTTTATGTTAATCAAGAATTTGTGCGGTCCAAGTGACTTACAGTGCAGTACTACTCGAGAGGAAGCACGTGGTTGGTAGCGTAAGGCGGCGTACGAGATTTGGACCGCGCACTTGCGATACTACGACATTGGTGTATACCCGGTGGCAAACCTCGCTTCACCTGTTTTCCTTTTCGCCCGTGGTTTTGCTGCCAAACTCTTTTTTCCCCTCTTTGCTTTGCCTTCCCTCTCGCGTCTACTGACGCTGCTGCATGGCGCAGCCACTACTCTCGTTCTCCTTGGTCGACCGGCCTGTCGTCCGCTCGCTTTTACCGAGCCTCGAAAGCAGATCTGTCGAAATCCCTCGAGGGCGAAAACACTCTTCACGAAATCACTAAAAGATCCAAAGTTCAATTCAGAGTTGCGGGCATTCAAATCACCAGCTCAACCAGGTCCAACAAACCCCTCACAGTTGGGGAAGAGACCCTTGGACCTGAACTTTAAACTGGCTGTGTTGAAGAACATCCTTTCATGACTTTTACAAGTAGAAACATGTATTACAAAATTGTTTAAATACCGATTTTACCTCAGAATATCGGAAAACAATGTAATTAGGAGGTTATGCCAAACCGCTTATCGGATTATTTAATTCAGACACAGTTCCACAACACTAAACTGATTCCGCAAAACAAAAATGGTTTCACTTAGCCAAAATGGTACCACCAAAATAACTAGCGTGCACAGTACCGAAATAATTCCAATACACCGGGTTGACGGCACTGTCAGAAGTCCACGCTACATCTCATCCACCCACGCGATTAAGGTCTTTCCGCACCGAGAAACCGGTCTTTTGCAGCATTCCTGGACCAGGTTGTCCAAAGATTAAGGATTTTGAAGGGCCGAGTGCAAATGGAAAATTTTAGATGTCTTTGCACGTTTGGCCGTCACCTTTCTCGCGTTGATAGACTACTTTGCACCTGATGGAGCAGATATGAAGAGTTCTAGTTGTGGACGTGGTTCAAGAAGGACGCGGTGAGAGAAAGGAGTCGACACGACGATGACGATGGTGGTAGTGGTACTGACTTGGCGATGCCGGTTGTGGTGGTTGCCGAGCTGCCGTTGCCGGTTGTGGTGGTGGTGCTTTGATACGAGAACCAGGAGGAGGAGTTGGGCCCAAGAGTGCCGACACCGGTTTGCCTGGTCGGTTCACTAGTTGGCGAGACTGCAGGTAGAGGTCGGCTTGGAGGTCTGATATCGGCCTCAAAGGGGCCTTAAAGTGTGCTACAGTGTACACACCTTGAGAGATGGTTTTTGGGCGAAGGGGTTGATACAAAAACTCCAAGATCTGCTAAGAAAACAGCCATGTTGTTGAAGAGAGACATGCAAGAGTCCTGGAAGCAATCATGATGATACCAGTAGAGGCCAAGACTTAAAGAAATTATCGCCTGTTCTTGGAAATGTAGAGGGGAGGAGAGAAAAAAGAGAGTAAAGGAGATGAGCTCCTGTTTAGGAAGTCCTGCTATTGTTCCCACAGACATAAAAATCCCATTAGAGTTCTATTTGTAGAACTTGACGGATATTTGGTTGCATCCCAACTATAGTGGATAATTGTTTTATTTGTGTTTAACCGAAATCCTAATCCAAGGGTTCACAGCGCAAAATGAGCTCAAAAAAGGGGAATAGGGTGATTTTCTCCGAAAAAGGGGAAAATAAGAGAAAGATTAAACATTTATTTTTATATCTCGAAAAGAATATACAATCTTTTTAAAAGAAATTTGATATTTTTAATAATTTTCACTGATATTTCAATGATTTCTGTCATTAAATAATTTATTTTTTTAAATTGGATATACTTAGGTCGTTGAAAAACCATTCACAGTGATATGAAAAAGTCTGAGAAAAAAATAGAATTAGTTAAATACAAAATTTCGATATGTTTAACATCGTTCTCACAAATATTTATTTCCAAGATTTGTCATTTCTTCCTTACTATAATTAATACTTTCAATGTAAATTTAAAACTACTCTCTTCAGTAGAGCGAAGTAAAAATGTTATAGTACATTATGCAACAAGGGGCAAAAGTATAATCACCCAAGGGAAAAATATACTTTTGCCTCGTGTTGCATATAGTATTTTATTCCACTCTCGACTGAAAGTCCACTTTTTGGTGCTGAAAAGCGGGATCGAAACAACTTCGCATTCTAAGGAGATTTTTCGAAAATTAAAAATTTTTTCGAATTTTAAAAATTTTGTAGAAAATTAAAAATTTTTTCGAAACTTAAAATTTTTTTCGAAAATTAAAAATTTTTTCGAAATTTTGGGTTTTTTGAAATATTTGCACATTTAAAATTTTTGAACATTTTGAAAATTTTTGGAAAATAATTACTTTTGCCCCGCTAAATTTTACTTTCGCCCCGCTAAATTTTACTTTTGCCCCGCTAATTTTACTTTTGCCCCGCTAATTTTACTTTTGCCTCGCAAAATTATTTTTCGGGAGAAATATGCTACTTTCACCCCGCTTATCAGGGGCAAAAGGTGGGGTTTTCGGTCGGGTCTGGAATAAAAATTAATCGAATCGTTTGAGCTGAGGGATAACAATTTGTAGTCCGACATCCAAAACAAGTAAAAAGAAAAAAAATTTGAAAACGGTTAATATCTTCTGTTCTCACTTTTAAAATTACAATATTTAAAATTTTGAAAATTGAAAAAAGATTTTGCCTTATTCAAAATTTGTTGAAAATATGAAAAAAATATGAAATCCCAAAAATCTTAAATCGCGACAAAAGTTTATTTCCGAAAAAGCAAAATGATTCTTTCTTTGGTTCAAACTGAATAAATTTCTGGTTCGACATATTATTGTTCACTAGTAAAAGCTGTAAATATAATAAGTGTCATAATTTTTGAACCAATAGGAAATATTTTGAATTAGAAATCGTTAAATTTTACTGATTAAAATTTTTTTCATTTTTATCGAATGCCAACCCACAAGTTTGTTTTCCCTCAGCTCGAACGATTTGATTTTTTTTAGCATTTTCACTCCGGCCTACTCTTCACTTAATAATTTCATAAACTTTTCTTAAGTATGAATGATTTTGAAGAAACAAAGTCAAGTTTTCAATTCTAAGTCTTCCAAATTGAAGAAACTTCGAAAACAAATCGTTAAAATCACAGAATTATTAATTGTGAATTTTTACAATTAAAAACTCTTCAATGTAAAAATATGTAAATAAAAATTATTCAATTTAAATGATTTTGAAGATCCAAAGTCAAGTTTTCAATTTTAAATCTTCTAAATTGAAGAAATTTCAAATGTAAATCATCAAAATTACTACTTATTTATTGTGAATTCAAAAAATTAAAAACTCTTCTGTTTTAAAGATACATAAATAAAGTTAATAAATTTCGATGATTTTGGAGACCAAAAGTCAAGTTTTCAATATTTAATGATTCAAACTGAAGAAATTTCGAATGTAAGTCATCAAAATTACGAATAATTTCTTTATTGTGGATTTAAAAAATTAAAAACTCTTCTATTTTAAAGATGGATAAATCGAAATTCTTAAATTTTGATGATTTTGAAGATCAAAAGTCAAGTTTTCAATTCTAAATGTTTCAAATTTAAGACATTTCGAATGTAAATCTTAAAAATTACTAATTTTGTATTGTAAATTCAAATAATTAAAAACTCCTCCATCGTAAAGATGCATAACAAAATTTTAATTAGGAAGATTTTCAAGATCAAAAGTAAAGTTTTAATTTCTAAATGTTCCAAATTGAAGAAATTTCGAAAGTAAATCATGAAAATTACTAATTTTTTTATTGCTAATTCAAAAAATTAAAAACTTTTCCAGTTTGTAGACGCATAAATAAAAATTCTTAAATTTAGGTGATTTTGAAGATCAAAAGTCAAGTTTTTAGTTCCAAATTGAAGAAATTTCGAATGGAAATCATCAAAATGACTAATTTTTTATTGTACAATCAAAAAATTTTAAACTCTAATTTTAAAGATATCGCTTGATGTAAATATTGTAGTTTCAAAAATCGTATATTTAATGAGAAAAGGGGAAAAAGGGGAAGTTTTATGAGAATAGGGGAAAAAGGGGAATTTCATGAAAAAGGGGAAAGTAAGAAAAAAAAGGGAAGACTGTGCACCCTGTAATCCGCCCTCTAATTTATTAGATTAGCATTTTTTTCTGTTGAGCAAAGATTCAAAAACCGGGTTGGGCACCATAAGAATACTGAAAGGAATGTCTGAATTGCAAGGGATGTTCCATAAAATGAGATGTGAATGACGTCACCAATGCTTGCCTCAGTTTGTGCACCGATCCTTATCGCACAATCCCAGGCAGATGGCAGCAAATTCAACTCACTTTGCTACCTCGTTTAAATCTCTAGCAGAGTGATTAATCTTATAGGGAAAAGTTTTTTAAACGAAAGCATTCCTATTAGGACAAGCTCAATTAATCAAGTTGCAAGATGCAAAATGTAATTTTCGATAAGACTATCCTAATTAATGGTTACTAAATCTATTTCAAATTCGTTTTTGTCTAGTGTAATATTCTATTCGCAATGTATTGTCTAAAGGACAAAGATAAATCTTCAGATAAAATGCGAATGATGTCATGGTTGTCTGGATGTCTGGCACATACCTTATCTTGCAATCCTGCAGGAAATGCTTTGTATACCTTAAAATTATGGCCGACAAGCACAAAAACTAACTCATCGCCCAAAAGATAAGTCTAATTCTGGGAAGGATGACTAACCAGGATCAGTGGGTTGGTAAAATAAGAATTACGTCACTGATCCTTGATTTTCTATTCAGGCTGTCATTAATAAATCAAACCCTGAATTGTAAGAGTACACTGAAAAAAATTAGTTGAGTCAACTATTAGCCATTTGAATATCTACAGTAACTACACCAATGGCCAATTGTCAGCATTGGCAATTTCCCACTAGGCAGAATTTAATCCAAAATCATTTGAAATTAATTTCCCCAGATATTGCACTCGACGTCATTAACGGAATTGAAAATCGATACGGGAATACAAAACGAGTGACTTTGAAACTCCCCTATTATTGGGATACCCTAATCCGATCAAATGAATTTCTTTCGATTAAAGAGGCCAATCTATCATCTAAAGCTGCAGCCTGTCGTTTTGCAAAAGTAGAACAAGTAGGAAAAAGAATGCACACCCAGCACCCTGGCCTTGATGATTCTCAATATGTCTGAGCCTCATTGACAGGATCGAAGCAATAGTTTGCAGCCAATAAAAGGAAAGTGGTAGATTGAGGTAACCTTCTAATCTAAAGGAATCTTGGGCTGGGCTCGTAATATGCAGTTAGAGATTGTCAGCCATCTTGGAGTGCCCCATTCCCCTTCCGGCTGTCGTATAGCCTCTTGGGGAAATGCTCGGTCTCATAAGATCCCTGGTATGTTCAACGTTTCTACGATCTACGATCTCTACGTATGGATGGCTTATGTCTTATAGCTTTTACATCGGCGCTAGTGCATCGATGCACAACATCAGCATCAGGCACTCACACTCGTTTGACGAGGTGGTCTAAGGTGGAAGACACACGAGACACACCTTGGCTCTTCTCACATACCTAGCCCCTAGCGGCTAGCCGATAGCCACTTTCGCCGATCCTCCTGGATGGCCCTCTTCTCGTCTCTCCACCGCAATGCGACTGCCTCCAATTACGCGAACCTCGTTAGTCCCCGCGATGGAAGTGTAATGGTGGTTGTATATAATAGCGATGAACACGAAAACACCCACACAAGAAGGTGCCTTGTGCGTGCTGCGGGATTCGCAACACCTGTGCGTAGACGGGGAAACGGAAGGGGCTTCAGAGCAACATTTTACTTCAAGGCCATTTTTTACATGTTTGTGACGGATTTATTGTCACAGGATATATCTAGCTAAAAATATTTCCACTTAACCATATTTCAAATTTGCAAATAATTAAATTCTTTTCCCAAGGCAGTATTCTACTATCTGTACAGATTAACAATCCCTATTTGAAACGGCGGTAAGAAAATGTCCTTTGAATTTAAAGTCGTTTAATCTTTGAGGAATTTAAAGAAATTTTACAATATCAAATCAATATTTTTCAGCATTTTACAATTTGAAGTAGGAAAGCAGCAAAACTGAACGATTTCACATTTAACGCGGTTAAGGGTGATTGCCAAAAAGTTGACCACTTCAATTCCCAGTCGTTTTCCACTTTTCCTTCAAATATAAAATTTGTTCTTAAATTATCTTAGTAAAGAAGTCGTTTCAAAGCACAATTCAGTAAAGTTTCCAGATCTGAGACAATTTCGTTTAGAAATTACAAATAAAAAAGTACGCAAAATGTTTTGGCACACCTATCCCAAACTACGAATTTAAACTGTACAATTACTAACTAATATTAACATCATTTTAAAAATATTTGAAATGTACAGATATAACTTATATTGAGTTTAAAAAGATAAAAATCAAGAGTAGAGTTGAAGATTTTAAAAATCACTTAAAAGTCTTTCCCACAAGTTTTTTGCCTGGTCACGCCGCATTGCTATTTTAGGATAAAATTCTAAAATAGTTATTTAAACTATTCATAATGCGGTCTAAAGTTAATTGTTAATTTCATACTTGCAAAGATATTTGTATAGTGAACAATCGATTTAACAACGTTCGTTCCAAATAACAGTTAATAATGATCACTATTTTTGCGCAATATTATTTATAAAATGTCCGGTAACGCTCCTATTGATTTATCATACTATATCAAATGAGAGGATGTTTTAAAACGCTCAAGTCCAAATCAAATAAATCGTGAAAATGGTATTTTCCCCTATATTTTTAAATGTTTGTATCCATCACGAATACATTCCCATAACAAATACATTCCTTGATCTCCTAGTTTTTAGCAATCACCCTTAAAATTTAATAATTCTAAAATAGCATTAAAAACTGAACGCTTTTAAATATGTAACATGTTCGTTTGAAGCGTTTGATTTCGAAAATTCGAACAGTCTAGGATTGTTTGATTTCTGTAATGTTCTACATTCAAATAATGTTATTTTTTAAATAATTACATTTTTAAAACTAAAATGAAAAATGGTCCATTTTATATTCACAACTGATAAATTAAACATTGCTCAATTTAATTAAAAAATAAACGATTGGAAATTAAAATGTTAACTTAAAGCCTTCAAATTCAAACAATTTTAAATTTGACTTTTTTTTAAGTAAATCATTTTAGGATTAGATACTGTAAGGAAAACTATATTAGGTCACAAAAAGTTTCTTAATGTTTCATATCATTTATAATAAATGATTGAAAATAGTAATTTACGCTGTGGGAAGACTTAACTATTCATTCAACTTTTTTGGCTTAAAAACTGTTGACAACACCCATTATTTAGTTGCTTTTAATGTTTTTAAGAAACAATCTCGGGGTACGTTTCATAACCTCTCTCGATTTCCGAATATAGGTTATGGTAGAAAAATAATTATAGACGAAAGCAGACTCATTTATGCATAATTCAAAAATATTAAATATCATTGACTTCCAAATAAAAATAATCTAGCGAATAATAGAACAATTAATTGTTTAACATTTAAATATGAAAGTCACGTCGTTGATTATGATGCTCAAAAAATCAAATAAGTTTTTCTGATCTCTGACATTTATTTCTTTTTACATATCGATAAAATGTCTTCCAGTTATGTTAAATGGTATTAAAAATATTCTGTCTAAACTTTTAGGAACACATTTTTTGCATATTGCAATAAATTTAAACGACCTACTATTAAAAGTGACCCAGTCTTGCATAGTTTCCCTAAAGTAAATAATTTAAAATTTAAGAATAATACAAATTGAACCTTTCAAACTCAAAAAAGTCTCAAAAGCTTTAAAATTCAAAGCGTACCTAAAATTGTATAACTTCAATTGAAAACATTGAAAAATTTAAAGAATTTCAAATTCAACTAATTCAAAATTGCAGAATATGACATTTAAAATTTTCGAAGTAATTCGATAGGTTTATCTACAAAATTAAAAAAAAATGCTCTGGTAAAAAAATAAATTCACTGTTATTTTACGTTCTCAAAAAATTCACGGTCATTTCCCAGTTTTCCGGCCCAGCAACCGCTTTAGTACTTGTTCATTGTCTTCTTATGTCGATATTATCAGTTTTTGACCGCCCGGGTATACAAGTTAATTTTATGTCCCATCGGGAGAAAACCAAAATTTTGGCCTTTTTCAAATAAATATATTTTCGAATCATCCTAATAAAAATGAGCTATCATAATACATTATGTAATGTCATACATGGATGTAATTTTTAATATTTTCAACTGCAATTAGATCAACTTTCTACCATTATAACTTATAATTGATGATCTTAAACTTTTAAAATAGTGTATAGTACTTTAAGAAACTAGACAAAAATGGTTAAAATGGGGATAATAATATGTAAAATTTGTAAACACGATCTTCATTGGAATGGTGGCCGTGGGTAGATACAGAACTCTGATAAGAAGATGATATGCTCTCCTCCAGTTTGTAATTTATGTAATGCGCTTTTTAAGATAAACAAAAACATAATGCGACAACTCCAGTTAGCAGCAAATTGATGAGACGTATCCACAGATGCACTTACATTCTTACATATTTGAAATTCGTCCCCTCTATATAGGAATCTGATTAAATTAGATATAGCCAGAGATTATGATACCTGCCAGCAAGAGAAAAGCTATGGAACTCATAAACTTAGGGGGATTACGCACATTCAGGAAATGACCATCAGGTAATTTCTTGAAATGTCTTGAAACCTTGTATCAGCTTCACAATTATCCCATAATACTTTTTAAATTGATAATTATCCCACACGGAATTTGTAAATTGGCATTTAGCTCCTGTACATTTCTATAACTAGTGTTGCAAGTTTTTAATATAACGGATTTGTTGAAATCTTTCTTTTTTTCATCAAGATACGAGATTCGGTGGTAATTGGTGGTTGAGAAGCGCTGATGAAAGAGGTTGAATGCGTGCGTGACTGACGGGTTGACATGCATGCAGAAGCAAAGATAGTCACAGAGTATCATTTAAAAATTAAAGGGACCGAACGAGTTTGACCAGTTGAATCCTCTTTCTTCTTCTCCCAGTCCCGCTCTTTTAGTCTCCTTCGCGAGAAGCTAACTAAATAGATTTCTGGAATTCTTTTATGAATTACAAGGTGGCCACTCAAACTTAACAAAAAATTACAGGCTATTTCCCGGTTTTCATGATCAAAAATTACATTTTTCGGTGTTGACCCTTGAGCGTTTATAATAATAATTTAATACTTATTGCTTTATTGCATAAATTTTGAAGAAAAAAATAAACATTTAAAAACTCTAAGGTAAAATATATAATGCAAATTAATTTAAAAGCGATTTCATACTTCACAGCCAAAACTGCTCTAAGAACCGAAGGAATAGTGCGAATTTTCAAGAAAATAGGGGGAAAAATTCTTTTAAATACTATTAATGCAGGTATCATATTAATCATTTAAAGATGAGTTTAAATCAAAAAGTACGTATTTTTTACCCAAGAAGACGAATGTTCAACGAAACAGTTGAACTTTCAAGAAAATAATTAAATTTTCAACCAAATAGTAGAATTTTTAATCAATGGAGATGAATTCTGAAATTTTCTTGTGAACAGGGTAAAAAGAGGAATTCTTTCAAGAAAGGGGTAAAGAGGAGAATAGGGGAAAGCGTATGAAGTCTGTTCTTTGATAAACCGCAGCGAAAATTTTCAGCAAGGAATCAACTGATGTTATTTAAGAATAGATTTTGGATTTTTGATAGGAAATCATAAATCCATCAATCATCATAGTACAAACGGAACATTACTTTTTGAACGAAACATTAACTTTTGTAAAAGTAAAAACAAATCTAAAAAATTCATGGTTTAAAAAAAAAAATCCCGCCTGTTTCCCGTTGTTGAAAATTCCAGGCTAATTCCTGGTTTTGCCGGTCAATAGCCACCCTGTACGAAAGGTCAAATTTTTAAATCACTGACATATTTTTGTAAGAAATATGTGAAATATTGTTCAGAAATTGTGATTCACGGGTCAGGATCTGGAAGAGCAATCTTAATGCGCGAGACCTACGAAAGTGACGTCCTGCCGTGTTTTTTACGATCTTTTGTATCAGAGGTCTTGATCCTTCCCGTAATTCAAAATACGTGCACATTCGCGTACAGCGACCCGTATATCCTGCGTCGTATACCAGATATATCGTGTCCTGAGTTCCGAGGATAAAATCAATGTTCCTTTATCCGGAGTGCTACAAAACCGGTTCTTGACTCGCGCTGCCTGGAATTCTCGAAAGAAATAATAAAAATTCAGAAATTCAGTTTCTTATTAATTATTCCTAACGCGAAGAAACATCGTGACCCTGGCCCGCTGCGTTGCTCCTACAGAAGACTCGTCCGCCAACCTAATACCGATGCTATAAAATAAAGTCTAGACATTTTTTTTTTAAGTTGGGCGTTTCAAAACTTCAAAAATATATTGACCTTTGATAAGACAACTGCGGATACAGGAAGGGTTCATTGCGGAATATTTGTGTGAAGAATATTTCCGCTTAGGCGACTACTTTAATTCCACCGGGTGTAGTTCAGGGGGGGAGGGGGGGGGT
>CAKNWT010162767.1:0-10013 GCA_932066315.1 Andricus coriarius
TATGTGTGTGTGTGTGGGTTTTTGTGTGTGCGTGCGTTTGTGATCATTTACGGGTTTCTGTACAGGAATTTTCATGTGGAACAGAAGTAGCACAGGATCCTTTACAGATACTTTTGCGAGTGTCCCACTTGCTGAGGAACCTGTACAGGATCCTTCAAACATAATTTTTGAAAATGTATTTTACTTGCACAGGATCCTGTGCAGGATCCTCCCTAGAAAACTTCTTGCAGCAGCATCCACGATAATGCAGGAACCTGTACGGGTATTTGAATACCCAGGTTCCTCTACAGGAACATGCACAGGTTCCCTCGCAGGATCCGCGGCAGTAACCGGTGTACCAGGAACCTCAAAAGGAAGCTGGCAGATTTCTGCACAGATTCCTGTGCAGGAATTTTCAGTTAGGTGAACAGTCTTTGATGATCTGAAACACATATAATTGGCAAGAAAAAAAAGAAAAAGTTGAATAAACAATATTGCATTTTACTGATTCAGTTATTGTGAATATAAGTATAGTCATAATAAATAAAACGATTATAAAATAAGTAAAAATGTATTTTTGAGCATGTTTCGTTCACTGCCCCTGTCAAAATATTAATGGATTCAGTTTAAATTTCAGGACAACACACTTCCAGCAACGTATTACTGTCCTGTATGCTTCCTCAGTAATCACAATTTACGAATGAGATATTTAGTGGTATGTTTCTATTCCAGTCGTCAATAACTACTAGTAGCGCATGGTACCATATTGTTACAAGTGTAGTGGGTAATATTTACCACCTCAAAATGGTCACATTCCAGTAACATATACGCCCATGACCGGATAATCCATGTGCCAATTTTCGTCGGCACCCAGAGTGAGACCGTTATCCTAAAGTCGGGCCAACTTTCCCAAAAGATCGGCTGACGTAGCGAAATGATAACTACGGGTTAAACGTGACTAAGTATTGCCCCATCAAACGTTACTAAGGTTGTGCTGTCTTTGGTAGCCAGAGTTGCGCCTCCTTTTATGGTTATGAGAAGCTTGCGTCAGCCCGACCTGAAACACCAACGCTAGAAGTCAGAGACTGATTCAACTCTTGATCCAAGCATGGCCCGACCATCGGTTGAACTATGGGAGATCTATCTTAGACGAGTAATGCCGAATCTTGGGCCAACTCTGGCCAAAGCCGGTCATAGTTGGCCCAATCTTGGTAGCATATGTTTGTTCAGAAGTCGGCACTCACAGCCGGTCCAGTGTTATTTTAATAGATCAGTCGTTAGTCCATATAGTGGCAAATATAATGTCACTAGTGACCGTCAAGAAAGTGATGCGTGGCAAACTTGTATGTTACTACTTGTATGTGACGTGTATGCTGCTACTCAGTCTAGTAAGTGTCTTAGCTGGGTTGCCTCACAACACCACTCTGACCCCGATTACTGACCAATCTCTCTAGTGAGCACCCCAGGTGTAAAGCATCACAAATGGCAATGCCCGTCTGAGTGAGAAGGCGCAGCATGAACCCGAACGTGGCTCGTAGGAAACTGATGCGCTTTCACACAAGTGAGGCATTGCCATCTTCGCGCACGAGTGCCGAGCTCCATTTTTTGTAGCACCTGCACGGGAAGTCTCTTTTGCGCGCTGTGTACAGGCATTAAGAGAAAGCTTTGGTGAACAGTGCTATAAAGTAACTATAAAGTATAAGAAGGTGTGGGATACTGAAAATGCTGAAGAAAGGCTGAGAGAGGACTACTGGAAGCTATGTAGCGGTGTGTTGCCACTATCGACTATATTTTCTTTAATATCGCTCCTCTAACAAATACGCCCAGAATTAGTCCCCAATGTATTTATTTCTGAGGTGCGTCAGTGCAATGTATTCACAAAATATAGGATGAGCTGTCTCCTCGCAAAAATCACACTTTCGATTAGCATCCCTCCCCGAACTACAGAGCATGAAATTTTCATCCCCAGCGCAAAACGGGTATTTTCAAATGGTCATAAGTTTCTTTCTGAAAATACGAACTGAATCTTCTATGCATGATTTCTGAAGGGGTTTTTATGCCCTTCCATCCTTTCAAATCGATTTTTTTATATATTTTCATAAACAAAATACGACTTGAAATGTTCATTTAACATTTTCTACTCTTTGGGTACGTTTGTGCTTTTAAAAGTAATTTCATATGAAAGCTCACCTGTTTTGCAATAAAAACCACGGTCGAATTCATAGGTCTGCGAAAAGTTATGCGGTTATAGCAATATATTCAAGCGAAACCCTTTCTCGCGCGCTCTAACAGACCGACCAGTGCAGTCAGTGCACCAACCGGTTCTGATTCATTCAAATTCGATTAATTCAAAAATGATTTTGATTGGTGCAGAAATCTTCCAAAACTTATGTTCAGGTGTTATAGATGCATCGAAAAAATGTTCATGTAGTTATAAACAAATTAGGGAACATACATGTTTTTAAGTGACGTTCACTAATTACGTAACGTTTATTTCACTCCTTTTTACGCCCCACCCCTCCCATCTGTAACGTATTTTCCCAGGTTTTCCTTTATTTTTTCACCATTGCTGCAACAGAAATGAGTACCCCCCATAACCCACTATTTATTGTTATGTAATTCGTAAACGTTTCCTAATTAGAATCAATATTTAATAAATTTAGCCCTGTATTTTGAGAAGAAAGTTGATTGATTAACATCTGCTAATTACTTGTGAAAGATAAACATCAACTAGCAATAGTTTATACTATTTAAAGTGTGCTCTGGAACAGTACATTATGCGACACTTCTCAAAAGATTCATTTAGCGCTGGTCGGAGCACGAGCTGGACTGGCCGGTCTTTTAGAGCACGCGAGGGAGGCTTTTGATGTTTATCTTTAACACGTAAGTATTAAATGTGTTAATCCGTCAATTTTCGCCAAAAAATGCAGGTCTAAGGTTATTAAATATTGATTCTAATTAGGAGGCGTTTGCAAACTGCATAACAATAAATAATGGGTTTAGGGGGTTCGGATTTATGTTCTAAAAAGGGATGAGAAAAATGTTACGTCATCTGTGAATGTTCGTTAAAAACATGTTTGTTCCCTAATTTGTGTATAACTACATTAGCCATTTTTTGATGGACCCGATGCCTCCGATGCCATCGCAAGCTCTCTTTTTTTAAGTTTTCTAGCTTCATCAATCATGTATCCGGTTAATGCGAAAGGTTCTCAGGTAAAATTGCCAGAAGACGGATTTTCTCTGAAATTATTTTGCAATTTTGTAAAGCTAGTCCTAAATTAATTACCTATTGCTCACACAAATTGCATTCATCATCTTTCGGAAGTGTAACGTCATACCTCAGGTTCCCAAATCACTGAATTACAATCACTATCGTCGCAAACTTCTGAGATTATACTCATATTTGAGGAAACACTAAATCTTGCTGTAATACGCGAGTAATCATTTTGGCATACACAATCATCTGATGTGATATCTCTCAGGGAAAAGGAAGTCTGTAGCAAGGGAGCGAAATCTTCTACTTTTACCAATCGGTTATTAGGACTGTTATAAATTGGCTTCTTGTGTGCAACTTCAAAATCATTAAACACATGAACTCAAGGCTCGGAATTAAAAAAATATTGTAGGCCTAATGATCTATGAGACAATTTCAAGATCTCACAACCAATTTGTTGCATACATATTTGTCGCTAAGATTTTTTCAGTGAATCACAAAATGATGCTTAAACGAATTGAAGGTGAAAAAAATCCATTTTCAGGGTTCATTTGTTGTAAATAGCGTTTTTAAATTTGAATTAAAATTTCTCAAAACGGTGTTAATTTTTGCAAAAAAAATTATCCTGACCAGAAAAATGGTTTAGCCTGCATTAAACTGACACGATTCCTTCCTTATATATATATATATATATACGTGGCCCTGTGGCCACCCATCTCACGGTCGTGAGACGTGGCCAAAGGTGGGATTTACCGCGGTTCTACTGGGAGTCGGTGTCATTTTTAGATGTCCGTTGCCTCCGGTGGGACCCTGCGATGGTTGTTTGACTGTCATTTTTAAATGATATATTTGGAATCAAACCGGAGGGCCTATGACAAAGTCGCCGGACGTTCCCTAATGTTGCGGATATAGGCTCCATGTACCAAGGGTTTCTGCTGAATACGGTTACAATAATTAATATGTAGTCGCGAACAATTGTCCAGGGATGGTCCCGAAGGAAAAACTCCCAAGCGCAGGCGTAACAACCGTCCCAAAAGTTGAATAGCACCTGGGTGAGGTGTCTGAAACATTGCCACTGGGATACCGGGCGATATCACAGAGTATACAGCCTTATCCTTGCACGCGTGGCTCTACAATGATGGACAAATCCTTTCTCTAGCTGCACAAAAATGACACCAGCAAACCACCCAAAAGTTATAGATGGGGTTCAAAACGATCAAACGCGCCGAGCACCCTACAATAGGTTGGCGACCAGTGTCCATTCCGCTAGACTTCTGGGTGCTGAAAATAATTTAGATCGAAACATGACGACGAGCCGACAAAATGCTCACATCGAGTAACCGAATCGACTCAAGGATGACTTGCTGGACTACGGCGATATCAGCAGCGTTGAAATCATCTTATATATCGTTATTGGAATACTTTATGTTCAAAAACGAATACTTAAGTATTGCAAACATGATTTTCATATGTTTGCTAGGCCGCAAATGTGAAAAATAAGGGCGACAACTTAGAAATAGGTGATATTTAGTAAATCGTAACCTATTTATTATTATTATTTCCTGTGTTGAAACCGTGAGAGCCTCTGACACTTGCGTGATCCCGTTGCGTACCTTTGTAAGCGTCAGCATGACCCCAAAGCCCTCTTTATACGGGCAGGACCGCAGCCACGCTATTGGCCGATATTTCTGACTCACTGATGCAGTTACTGCTACGTTAGAATTAGTCTTTTCTCGGCAATCGCGGGACAGTGACAAAGGATATGAATAACTGTCTCATAATTCCTTCCGCACAGACGACAGAGAGGACTTTCTGCGAGCCCTATTTTATGTTTGTGATATCCGAGATTTCCATGCCCTATATACATTTATGTTAGGAGCTTGACTTCGTTCCATCCGAGCTTAAATATTTCCTTGGCTCGATTAAGGTTTAGCTCTAAACCCAGGAGTGTTTTAGCCTGTCTGCAGCCAGTGGCCAATTCCCACTCATTTGGATATTCCTCGGTCAGCCAAATGGTAATGTCTTCTGTGACTAACCCACTGAAAATGCCTACAACTGGCTAGGGTCCAGTAAAGTTTTCTCTTGCTGCTAGATTTGCTAGCCTATCCGATATCTCATTACGTTTGATGCCGCTGTGTCCAGGGATCCAATGTAGAGTCACTCGGTTTTCCCTCGCTAGATTGTTCAGTGCCTCAAAGCACTCCCATACTCCTGTGCCATATAGACAGACTGGAGCATGGCCATAATCTCAGATTGTAAGTCTGTGGCGTAGGACTGTGGCCATCGGATTGTTTTTATCAAACTGAGCATATATTTATTCTGCTTTGAAGGCGCGTAACGTCACGCCACGTTTTTCAAGCCATGAGGGCGATTCATATTTAATTTAAAACATCATATAGACTGGGCAATACAGCACGCTACCCGCAATCAGTGTGTGATTGACTACATAACACCTGGCAGAAAGTTTACTGCCAGGTTCCAAGAGTTCTCGCGCAAACTGCGAATCCGTCATCACACGAGGTCGAGGTATTTTGGAGAGAGGTCTACGAAGTTCAGCATCCACTGAATAAAGAAACAAAGAACATAAATAGTAGTGAAAAAATCATTGAGAGACATGGAGAAATATTCTGCCTCGTGTCCAGATAGTATCAAGACCTTCTCGTGAAAGAAGTTTCCTCAAACCCACCAGCATCTGGCCCGCATCTTCACCTCATATTTAAAGCCAGGAGTGCATATTTCATAGTGGTTGGCGAAAGGACACACAGTGCTCCTCCTGAAGATGGGCAGCCTGTTTGACACAAAGAATTACAGGCCAATAACTTGTCTGAACACGCTGCATAAGATCTTCACAGGTACCATAAATTATAGAATGGTTCGGACAATTTGACCTGTATAGCGGGAGACTTACGAACAACGCGGCTCAAAGAAAGCCGTAGCAGGATGTCCGGAGAACGTGCTCATGGCCTGGATTGACTTCGGAAAGCTTTCGATTCAACCTCTCATGGGCTTATCATCTGTCTGTTGGAAAGCTTAAAGGTTCATCCACACATCGTGAGGGGCATAGAAAGATGGATGCTGCTCTGGAAAACCAGATTTACTATTTCATCTGGAAAAGATCGTGTTAAAGAATTATATATAATATTAAAGTATACCGCCTTATACGTGAGAATTGAAAACTTGAGTTGGAAGTGGTAAGAGCACGTGCGTGGAGACTTGGGGGTCTCTCGGGGTTAGTCGGAATACGAGCGTCGAGCGAGAAAGAGCGAAACACTATCGTGCGTGCGTAAACTAATCTGTTTAATCAGGTTTAATACGTGTGTGCTTCATTAGAAACCTTTCCGTTCAGAAACTACTATAAGTGTATTAATATTTAAACTTTTTCAATTTTGCTTTAACATATCAGAAGTGGGATTATCCACATAAATTCTGACGATTTTGAGACCGTCAAATTGTTGAAATCAGTGGTTATGATTAATTGCGTTGTGCAACGCCACATGAGTCACATCGCGTCCAGATTGCATCAGCCATTGTCCTTGATATAAAAATCGTCTACATTACGCAGTTACGGATAATATAAGAACAAATCCGAATTACAATGTGGAGGATTTTGAAAACTTTTACAGGTAACAGATTCAGTCTGGTGCTGCAAATCATTCGGGATTTCTCCATTCTAGGCGCGATCAAGATTATTATAATGGCGGTGGCAGAGGTTCCTATTGAGTGTCCGAAACTTCTCTGAATTCCGAACGGGAAGTAGCAACGCCAAACGCCAATAACGAGAGATAAAATTTGAATGCGGCAATGTAGAACATAGGGGGAGCAGTGACACAACCTTCCTTCTTCGCCCTGTTGTTGGAAGAAGGTCGACGTCGAGATGCCTTGATGGAGCGAATGTTTAATGAACTTTCGGTGCATAGAAATAGTGTACCTGTAAATGATAATGGGAAAACAACATTAACTCCGATTTATCGTATCATGCCGGACCTGTCAAAAGATATTGGTGACTTTGACGGTGAAGGTGATAGTGCAAAAGCTCGCGAGTGGTTGAATCGAATTCGAATTATAAAAGAATTGCGCCAATAGCCGGAATGAATGTCTGAAGGAGTGCAGAAAAAAAAGAGAATCAATTAAAGGAGATTGGGGTACAGTGCCAGTCTGGGGCAAGGTTCTTGCATACAATGACTTTTTTTGTTTGGAAAAATAGTGATGTGATGCAATTTTTGTATTAAAATACATGTCAGAAGAATTATTATGAAAAAAAAGTTCTGACGGAAACAGATGGAAAAGTCTTTGAAAGAAATTAAGCACTTACTTCATATTTTGAAATACGTGAAGCATGAAAATATTAGATTTTAATGGGTGAAGTATTTCTTTAAACTTCTGGTATCATAAATTGTTACAGTGCTTTATAAGAGGTCGGTAATTTGATCGATAATGTAGAGAAACTCAGAAATTTAGTTATCTTGTGAATCTCGTAATTTTAATATTGTTCTAACCATTATATCTGTTCTGTCTGATAAAATTCGAGATTGTGATGATAACCTACAAATATAAAAATGGTTGCTATAAAAGTTATAAATGTATTTCCTTCCTAATTATAATTTTCTATTATAATATACCTGCAAGGATTCTCTTTACTTAACCACGCAATTTCCTGTTTTGTTCATTTGAAAGAGACCAGAATGTAAACTTTGAGGTTATAACCTAAACATATTTTTAAACTCACTGTTATGGAGTTATTTCCATTCCCAATTATAATTTCCCATTTCAAACACACTTCAGGCAATTTTCTTTATTTATTAGGGTGGCCCTAATTACATTGGTTGAACAATAATTCAATAAATAGGATTTCGAGTATTATTGATCAATGTCTGTTTTGTATTTTCGCGCCTTTGCTATCTGTCGGTAAACAAGATATCTGTTAAATGAAATTGCAGATATTTACACACTAAATAGAATTTTTAAGGAGTAAGAGATAATGGCCAGGTTTTGCGACATACATTAATTTGATTGATGAGAAAACTCTTTTTTAGTGTTGATCATTTCTCCAGTACTGTTTTTTCGTTGCACTATGCTCTAAAGAATTATTATGTTGTACACTTTTTATTCTACAATGTTAATATTTTCAAAATAAACCAGATAATTTGAGCTTCTCACTAAAAAATAAAGACGTACAAATCACATTTTAATTATAATTGACAAGACATTTCATTAAAAACCCGGCACCATGCCCCACTCTTCCCTAGTTCATATTTTCACGTAAAAGTTGAGTTATGTTACGACGTGAAATTAAACATGTCCCATACGAAAGAGCAAGTCCTCGTTGGTTTGTGGTCCCGAGATTCTTGTTCAACCATGTCAGATCGCGATCAGATCGATCTTGACGATTTGTATAATAATTTACTGAAACAAGAACGTCTTGATGAACAGCGTGCTGAGAGAATTCGGGCTTGCAAAGATTGTAATGCTCCTTTTGATGAAATTTTCAGCATAGGAATGAATAAACCTGATTGTTCCAATAAACCAACTTCGACAACAAATCAAAAAAGGAACAAAATGGCAAGAACCCCGACCACCGACCACTATTGATAAATCATCCTGGAGATTCAAAATGTTATAATTGTAACAGGTTGTGACATTTCGCAATGTTTTTTGGATATAAATTTATTAATTTTTATTTCCGGTGTTTGTCTTAGGCGTCGCCAATGAATCCTAACGCCACAATACGTAGATCCTTAAAGAGTAATGCAACACAAAAAAAAAAGAAAAAAAGAAGTAAAAAAGAACTCACAAATCTTGTTTCTCTCCAAATGAATGACACATTGATTGTTTCCGTTTTTTGTTCCATTAATAAAAAATTATCGTTTCAGAAATTTCCTTTTAAAGAATGAAAATGTTTCTGATTTTTTTGGCCAGGCTCAGTTTGACAATCATTGGCAGAGCCAGAAAAATCGGTGCTACCAACCTGATTTCATTAAAAGTTTCAAAGATTTGTCAAAATATTTCTTTAAAAACGTTATAATTTTAGTTGAAAACCTTGACATTATTTTTATGAGAAGAGTACAAATTCGATGGTTAAAGAGGAGTTAAATGTAAGAAAAGTACGTTTTTGGTACTTTCATCCACAGATACTTACGAACTACATTGCGGGCGAACCATCATTGCCGAAAGAAAGAATATGTGCATTCTAATAGCTTCTTAATGTTTAGTAATGGAAAGCTGGGCGAGCCAGGGGACGGGAAAACCAATCCCAAAGAAAGCTTTGCATTCAATAATTAAACAACTAGCTGCAAACGCGCGAGAAAAGTATATGAGAAAGAAAGTATGACCCTCATCCATATACTCTTACAAGAGAAAATGCGGACGAACCAATATTACAGAAAGAGAGATGTATACGGATTCAGATTCCTTCGAAATGTATAGTAAATGAATCCTGGGCGAGCCACGGGACGAGCGAACCAATCGCAAGGACACGGTGATCGTCTGAGGTCTTTAGGTTTGTCTTGACTGACGAAAAATTCTGAGTAGGTTATTCTATTATTTTTGACCCGTATAATCCGAAAATAACAACAGCATTTTTCAGTCTTTGTGGTTAAGGGAAATCACTGATCAAATTTATTTTTCTCCTAAAATCGTAAAAATTCTCTGTGTGTAGATTCTCTAGCTTGTTCTAACTATAGTCCTAAATCCTTCTGAATGTTCGAAAAACGTTAAGCAATCTTTAAGATGCTCAAATTAAATATGTAGTTCCAATGTTATCGAGCTATCTGTTGCTATTACTGCCTTTGCTAATTCTTCAAGCAAATTTTCTAGGTGATTA
>CAKNWT010162788.1:0-16123 GCA_932066315.1 Andricus coriarius
GGAGCGTTCTGCCTTGCAGGGGGCATTAGGATGTGAGGATGAAACCGTAGTGTGTCCGCCGACGAGTTGATTTTGTCCTCGTCAAAGTCGGAAAGCTCTCATACTTAGCCCTAGAGAGGTATGACGGTTATCACTTCCAGGACGGAAGACTCACCTGCGATCGACCGCTGACATTTCTGTCAACGGCATCAACTGATTTTCGACTAGCTTTCAATTTTCGCTGGACGAGGAAACGGACGAGTAGCGAGTCTGGTCCGTTGGGTTAAGAGTTTTTCCGAAGTTACGCATCAAAGTTCAAAGGGTGGGACCGTGGTACCGAACGGACTCAGGATTTGTACTCAGGAACCTAGAAAACATAGGATATGGCAAGTTTGCATTGAAAAAATACATGTTTCACATAAGATCACCAAAATTTACCGTTTTTTTTAGGTTAGGGACGGAATTTGACGTCATAGAAAAGCAAGGGCTCCGAATTCGTACTCAGCGACCTCGAATACATAGGCTATGACCACTTTGCATTGAAAAAATACATATTTTACATAAAATTACCAATTCACCGTCTTTTTTGAGGTTAGGGACGAAGCGTGGCATCATAGAACCACAATGACTCCGGATTCGTACTCAGCGACCTCGAAAACATAGGATGTAACCTATTTTCATGGGTACAAATCATATTTTACCTGAAAACAGCGATTTTAATGTTTTTTGAGGTTAGGGACGAAATCTGACGTGATGGAGCCAAACGGACCCCGGATTCGGATTCAGCGACCCCAAAAACGTAGGGTAAGCCTATTCTGGTTTCTGGGGTAAACAACTTTTTTTTTGTGGAGCTGTGTTATCTAAACATATAATCATAAGTTGAAGTTTCGTCTCACTAAAGGTCTAATTTAATGTACAGACGTTACCGATATTACAGTTTTTCAAAGATAAATTCAATTTCGATTTTTATTTGTATTAATAAAACAAGTATTTAAAAATGAATCAAAATGAAATTGAGCTATACATCACGAGTTCATTAATTTGTACATAAAGAAAATTAATTATATATTCTGAACTATCGATTTTCGAAACAAGAATAGGTCAGTGGTGACCTCTGGCGGTAAATCCAGGAACTGAAAAACCTGTTTTTCTACCCTATTTTGCTTGCTTTATTTTCATTCGGTTTGTGCAAACTCTTGTTTAAATAAATGAATAAATCAATATTTTTCTGCTCATTACATGTTCATGATTAGTTGCCGCATGGTGGGCTTCTCGAAATTTGAGCATCCAAAATTTTTCCAATTAGATAATCTATCATTTTGTTTATAAAAAAAAATTTGTTGTAATAATTTTGATTTTCAAGAGAAGTCCGTCATAGATTCCGGTTAACCTTTCGCAATGCAGACAAAATAATTTCAATTCATGCATTACTTTGCGAGATTTTTTGCACAAACTTATCGGAGGAAGTTACCGTTTCACCTTAAGTCTGAATGGAGTTATGTGTTCGTATTTAGGCAAATTGTAAATAAAACGGATGCAGGCATTTAAGGCACGCCCAAGCTTTAAATTTAAATCGTCAGTCAAATCATCATATACTAAACAACCTTAGTCAAAATGGGGCAAGATTAAACACGTAACCAAAAGTATCCGAGTGGAGGTAGTGAAGGAGTCCTTATTCATATATAGTTGTTGTAGAATTCTGTATGTTTTCCTTGAGATACTCTGTACCTGTTCCTTCCAGGACAATGTGCGGTTATGGAAATATCTTAGATCTTTAAGCTCTTCCGAAAAAGGGATGGTAAGATTCTCGATACGAAAAGGTGAAAATGATGCCAGTGTTTCAAGCGATGGAGATGAAGTAGGTCCAACAACAATTGCCTGAGTTTTGCCCGGGTTAAGAGTAAGTCCATTCCTCCAGGCCCAGATGATTACTTGATTGATATCCTTTTGGGCTAGAAACTGGTCCCGATAAGTAAATTTTAGTTTACTTCCAAGGTCAGAAGTCAACAAATTGAAGAGGAGGGGTGACAGAATGGAGCCCTGAGGATCCCCACTCTTGACTTCTCTCCAGTCAGAAGGATCACCACTACTATTAATAATTCTGTGTGACCGATTATTAAAATAGGATTGAAAGCACTTGATGACAGAGTTTGACACGTTAAAAGATTTTAACTTTCGTAGGAGTAATTTATGATTGACCATATCAAAAGCCTTCGAAAAATCAAACAGAACATCAATCGTGATTTCGCTTTTATCCATTGCTAATTTAAGATCCGTCGTCACTTTAAGGGAAGCAGTAGTAAGACTGTTATGCTTTGCCCGAAAGCATGATTGCATCGGGTTAATGGCTTTAGATAATTCGAGAAATTTAGAAAGTTGGAGGTGAACAATTTTTTCAAGTGGTTTGGACAGTGCACATAAAAACGAAATTGGCCGGAAGTCTTTCGGGGAAGTAGGTTCCGAAATTTTAGGAATTGGGCATAGAACGGCCTTTTTCCAGATATCTGGGAAGATAACGACTTGAAGGGAAGCATTATAGATATGCAATAGAATAGGAAAGATAATTGGAAGGGCAAGCTTAATCATTTTGATTGATATTCCATCAGTTCCAATGGCATTTGATTTGATTTCAAGTGTTTTTTCCAAAAGTATTTCAGGTGTGATGCCATCGAAAAAGAAGTCAGAGTCATTAAATGTTGAATTATGAGGGTAGTGAAAAATGATGATGATAAATCTGGAACTTTGAATGTAAAAAAAGTCTTTAAAAGGTCATCAGGCGGAAAATTACTATCTATAGATTCGTGCTTTGGCGGAATTAGGTGTAAACATCTAAGGAGATGACAAATGTCCTCTTTTTTCTCTATATGCAATCTCATTATAATTGTATTGATTGGACGCATCTATAATCTCAGTTTGAAGTAGGTTCCTTAGTTTACGAAATTGAGCTTGTATTATACTGCTTTTTGTTCTTTTTGCAAGTCGGTGTTGGTTTTAAATTTAGATTATAGGAAAATTTAAAGGTAATGCTAATCAAGTCGTGGTTAGAGAGAAAAGGGATAACATGTTGTTCATAGGAGACAACCTTATAAATATCGTCTACAGTCATTAAGTCAATACGATTACTGGAACGATCAGTATGGTAATTACAGTCATGAGGTACAATCGAGAAGTGAAATTAGGTTAGTGGGTTAGTGGTTTAGGTTAGTGTCAAAATCTTCAGTAAGGATAATGTTATTAAAGTTAGGAATAAATGAAAAAATTACCGATTCAAGCTCTGTGCCATAAAAGGTCAATTCAAGATCAAACCAACAATCTTCATTGCTAACAAAATAAGTCAGGGTACATATAGGTGTTCGGGGTCGCTGATTTCGAACCTGTTGTCTGTTTGGCACCATCGAGTCAGGGTCAAGGTCAGTTCGAAGTCAAACTTACAAAATTCATCGCTAACCAATTAAGTCAGGGTGCCTGTAGGTTTTTGGGGTCGTCTCGAATGCAAGAGGATATCCAGGGACACTGAAACACATATGTAAGCGCAGGCAACCAAATTAAAAAAAGATAAAAAATAAATGCCTGGATGAAGTGGGAAATGGATGGGAGATAGCCACGCATGCAAAATAGTGGAAAGGATATGTAAACTTGGCAGGAAAACTGAACATCAGTCTCTGAAGATATGCAAGCTAAACTGCGAGAAATTTGCCGAAGAAACAGTAAGTGAGGAAGTAATGGAGAACGAGATTGTAAGCGACAACTCTCAAATGAAACTAACTGTTAACAAGCTTTATATAAGCTAAATAACGTACAAATTCAAATACATATGTTTAATTTTTTTATATAATATTTATACTTACTATAGAATATACACGGAGAGCAATCGAGTTTGAAAACCTGGTGATCATTGTTAGAAATCGGTGACTCAGTCTAAGGAAGTAAAGGAATTCATTTTCACGCTTGCCGATCTAACAAAGGGTGATATGCAAATATTAAGAATGGGAATGAAATGGTTCAGACTCAACTGTTGTCGCTAGAGTAACAAAAGGTTCGACAGTCGGGGACTATGTAAGATCGCGTGTAGAGTCGGAGGTAGAGTACATCAACGGAAGGTTGGTCAGTCAGCTACTCAGTGAAAGATCGGGTTCAAAGGAAAGTAAGAAAAGCAAATAGAGATTCTTACACACGTCTAAAAATCTGAGGCAGGCGTTGTTGAATTGTTGGTAGACGTTCCATTACAGCAGCTCGAAACAGATGATGTAATATAATGATAAATCTAAAGAAAAAAATGTTTTGAATATTATCACTGCACTGAAAGTACGCAATTGCACGCACGGTTACTTACAAACATAATCGCATGATCAAACGCTATGAAAATTTGCATCCGCTGGGTATTCGAACCCTGCCTAAACAACCAAACCTAAGCCTACACCACACGCTCCAGCCAATTACGCTAATGAATCGCTTGTACCGTATTGATAAAACCTCAGCCAAGCTTTTTCGCTGAAAATACAGGGCTAATGGAGGAATATATTTTTCTATTTTTTCGTGTTACACATTATATATAAATAGGTAGATTTACAAATGTTTAATTAATTTAAATTTTAATAGTTTAATGTTTAATTTAAATATTCATTTAATTTGTGATTTCTATTGAAATTGTAAAGCTCCTAAATTTAAAGGATTGATTACTTTTAAATGTATTATAAGTAAAAAATATTTAAATTTCAATACAATTTTCAAGCATGAAAAAAGGATCTAATGACTATAGTTCTACTAATATTATTTAGTAACAATTTGGAAGTAAAAACAATAGCAGATACTACAAGTAATTTATTGTAACATTTAAGTTAAAAAAATTCTTCCAGATGAGGAACGCTTGAACCTGAAATTGATATTCTAACGTCAAAGTTGAATTTGAACATTAAATCGAAGGCCAGCTGAAATCAGAAGAATGAAGTCTTAAAAATGAAAATTTTTAAATAATAAAACTTTTATAAAATCTTGCTAAAAGCTAGTAAATATTTATACTTTTTTTTATGAAATATCAGAATACAAATTATATAATATAATAAATAGTATAATAAATTAACGTAATAAATTACAAACATAGGTGAGTGATGTAATGGGCGTTTTTTAAAATAATTTTTTTCTTTTATTTCTGGAACAATATTTGAAGGGTTGCGGCACATAACTAGATAACCCACAAAATCGAAATTTTTCAGGAGAGCGAAATAACATTCTGTAAAATCCAAATCACCATTTAAAGATAAATCAAAAGTGTCGTGCAGAGCTAAAGTGTTTCTGAATTGAGGCCAAAAAAGTATGATTAAAAAAAAGCCAGTTCCGAGAAATAAAATGTAGAACCTAAAAAACAATCTCAAAGTGTCAGGAACCTAAAATTGAAACAGGTTCGGTTGATGATCAGGACAAAAAGTTCAAATTTCGGTTTAAACAAAAAATAAAAACTTACTCCCGAGATATTGAGTTGCTAAATTGAGAGAAAATGAGGTCACTTTTACTGTTTCGTTCTAGGGTCCCAAAATCACATTTTCCAAGCAGCTATTGAAGAAAATAAGTATATTATTATTTTACCGTATTTAAAACCTTTTAGGAAGAGGAATATGGCCACAAAAAGCTTTAAAAAAAGATGAGAGGTCAGGCATGTAAAAAGAAAGATAAGCGACATGTATACACAAAGTCAGTTATCTGGGTTTGAATTACCCATCTTCGTTTTACGAAAAATCAGCTCTAAGCGAAATCATGAAGCTAATTCTGTAAGAAGTTATCAGAAAAAAATGTGGAAATCTTATAGACCGAATTCAGTTCAAATCAGGCAAGTTCTACACTTGAACTCGCAGAATCTCGCGGTGACGAAATATGATGTTTTTCTTTAAAGGTAATTAGGCAATACGTATTTTTACAATTTGCAAAAAAAAATGTTCTCCGAAGTCATGCGTCTTACAAGTTTGTGTTTTGTTGTTAAGAAACCCCCAATTTTTGTCTTTGAACTCCTATAACTTTTGAGTTAATTGAGCTATTAATCGTTTTTTTTTATTTTGATAGCGCTTATTATCTTCTTTCGTAATCCAGCCTAAATATAAAAAGGTTCAAAATTAACAAAATGGCATCGGTTTACCTAAAAATATTAAACGTCGATTTTCTCACAATCAAAATCACATAAATAAAACAAAAATACGATGCAGACAGGTGCAGTCGAGTATAATAACGGTATGGGGCAAACTCGAGAACTGACGGCATTAATGTAGCGCTGCTGCGCTTGCGTCATGTTGGTGGTAGCGTTCTGGTATTGAGTCCGGCCGCGGAAACAGCCTGGTGCCATCTGTTGTCCAAAAGTGGCAATTCCTGAGTGATGAATTCCTTTTGTTTACATGTGATTGAAAATAAATAAATTTATACTGAAAATAAGCGTTTAACTGTCAGATAACGAGAGTGTCTCTAGGAAAACTGATGAAATGTCAATTCAGGGGAAAAAACTTTTGCTCGAGTTTATTGAACGGTTTGATCGCAGTTGAGTTTTGAATTTAGCTGTCTATGACAGTAGATCTATCGGATTACAAATATCACATAGAGTACTTCAATATTCTTGTTTTTAGAAAAATGTACCTGGACAAATTATTGTGTTAACTGGATAATTAATATTATATATATTCGCATATTTATACGATCTATTATTTTTGTAAAAGTAATGCTAGTTGTCAGATTTTGAGGTTAGAAAGTTTAATTATCCCAGAATATTTATGGAGTATATTTCATTTTAATTTATAAGACATTGAGTATTTTATTAGTTGTCTTGAGTTTTGAGTGAAGCTTTTTTTTAACAATTCAATATGTTATGTGAAAAACCTATTTTCTCTGGTTCCTTGATTATGGCAGAAGCGACACTGCACTGAATTTTGCTTATTCTATTCACTTTCAACTCATGCACCCTCACCAAATGAATGACTGCTAAACTTTTTCCCTTGTTCAGTGTTGCAGGGTAAAAATCGATTTAATTACTTATAGCTTGAAATCCTGTTTTAATTCAAATATTCATCATCAATCCGCTTCTTGACATTCGACCGGTAATTTTTAAGGTTATGTTCATAACCAACAACGAAACTAGAACGGGTTTAAATAGAATGAAAAGACCAATTTTTCACGAAATCTTTTTGAAGGAAAGTTTTCTCTATTATTTTGCTTCGTTTTGAAAAATGTTATGTACGTTCTTGAAGCAATCATTTATGCATTTATTATATTTTAAAACAATGTACACATGCTATCTTATGTAAATTTAAATTTTCTATTCCTCGGGGATTTTAGGCTTTGGCCGCCGCGGGCACTGCCTGTCATATCCGGTAAATATCAAGGTCATGTCCATACTCAATAGAGTCTCACACGGCTCGCAGACTCAACGTTATTCGCTAATATTCTCTACTATCGGCGACAAAATTACAGGCATCTGGCTTTGAAATTTGAAAAAATTCATGAGTATGAAGAAAACATTGGTGACCAAAATGCAGTTAACAAATTTTAAGAAATAATAAAAATTGTTGCTGGAAATTACAAAAATGTGCAACTATACTATCTTCAGTTCTAATTAAGATATTAAGATGATTCAAACTCCAAACTGTAACGGATAGGATCTGTAATTATTGACAATCTCCCGGAAGGATGTAATTGTTTTTTTTTCGTCAAAATCGCGACATTTTTAGTCACCTTTTTTGGTAGGAAATCAAGTGTCAGAAGGCAGCAGGGGTGCCCTTTTTTTTGGTGCCGACCCCTGCTTCTGAACTCTTGCCCAGGCATTAACGTCTCTTTTGACCCGCAGCTAAAAAAAACGCACTCCCGCTGGTATCTAAAACTTACTTAAAAAAAAATGTCCCGAAATATCGCGATTTTTATTTTAAAAAAAACCAATCATATCTGTTTTGCAGATTGTAAATAATTACAGAGCCTTTGCGTTACAGTTTGCGATTTGAATCGCTTTGATATCTTAATTAGAACTAAAGATATTACAGTTTTACATTTCTGTAATTTTAGGCAACAATTGTTAATATTTTTCAAATTTGTTAACTGCAATTTGTTCATAAATGTTTTCTTGATATTAATGAATTTTTTCAAATTTTTCCCATTGCCTCTCCCTGGCGGACCGGCCGAATGCAAGCACAACGCTACAGAGTAATGCTAAAGTATTTCTAAAGTAATATGGCATTATAATTATTGAAAGAAGCAAAACAAATATGTAAACTGTTGAAATTATAATAATACGTTAAAATTTACGTTGAATGCTCATGCCGTAATTGCAACAAGTTGCTTCTTCAGCGTTAAAAAATAAAAAAACAGAGTGACTGTCATTATAATGCCATATTACTTTAGCATTACTTTAGCATTACTTTAGCATTACCCTGTAGCGTAATGCTTGCGTTCGGCCGGTCCGCCAGGGCGTGTATAAAAAATAATGCTCTAAGCTTGACTCTTCTTAAATTTGCCCGAAATTCCTTACTTTTGTTACATTTTTCAGTTTACAAAGCGCAAATTTTTTTACATTAACGTCTTTAAGCTCCCCAGTAAAAAAAGTTGAATAGATATAACGCAAAAACGAATTCAGTTTAGGTTTGGTGTATTCGTTTTGCTGCCATTATCGAATTGGACCTTTAAATTCAATTCTGCAATGCAGTAGGCTCTATTCGGTCGAGTTTATTTTATGAAATGAAGGGAAATTATAAGTTTTTCAGTAGAACACTTTGAGCTTTCAAATGACTGTCTACTGATTAACTAGAATTTTTTCGCTGAGCTGTTAAGCTCCAAAGCCAGATGCCTATAATTTTCTCGCAAACAGTAAGCATGCATCATATTTCGCCTCTAATCTTAACTGTACATAGTAATACATTTTAACTAGGATTTACTAAATAAGGCGTGTTTTACAAAAAGTGCTTTATTTAATCGAATAAAAGTAAAATTTATATCACATTTAATTTTATTAGTCTATTAAGCACTTATTTATAGATATGGTAATGATATGATCTAGTACCATCATAATCTGTAATGTAATAAAGCGCTCTGCATACAAATTATTTCTCCATTTTCCTCCGTGTATAACATTTAGTACATATTATAGTATGTAGCATGTCTAAGCAAAATGGCCCAAATACTAGAAAAATGCGTTTCTAGGATACACATACGCCATACATACGCGGCGTCAAATTGAGAGACGCGCATTTAATATATCATGAATTACATTGGAAATTATAATTGATAGCTTGACAATTTTGCTCAAAAGCTACAAACATTCATGAGAAATGTTTCAATGTAACTGATATTCGTTTATAAATTATATTTATACAACGGTCTCCCTAAATATTGTCGTTGGTTACGATATCAGAATCTCCACTACTTTGCATCACCTTTGGATTATTTTTTAGGTCCTATATTCGTACTAAACCTATAGAACGAAAGCCACATTACTTTTTCGTCGAAGCGTTACAGAGAAAAATTATGAACTTTCTTTGCAATGCAAAAATTTAACCGAAAATAAAGCTTATTTTTTGGTAGTGTCTATACTCTATAGGTCAGCACACAGGCCTCGCCTCCTTTCCTTTTTTAGCTCCCCCTTTTCAGGTCCGCCCGTTTAGACTCGACCATGTTACAAACGTACATAAACGTACAGACTGTCCGGGCGTTTAGAGTTGGTCTATTTTTATTAGTGTTGGATACCATTCATGATAAGAACTTTCATATTTCACAATAAAAATTAATGATTAAATGATGATTACTTACACGGAGAAACTTTTGGTTGTAAAATTAGATATTATATTCATTTTTACAATAAGAAAAAAGCAAGCCACACTATTTCAAGAATTATTAGTGTGAATATTAAACTAGTGTAAAGCTGTAAAAAAACTGCAAGTCTAAATGTGAAATTACTATGTTTATTGAAATATAATGATAAATGACTAAATAATTTTATTAATACTGTTAGCTAATAAATACACTAGTGAATAAGAGTTCTTAGTAGTCAGGAATATAGTGGGTAGGAAACCGTCAAGACGCACTATGCTTGTAGATTTAATAGTTTATTATAATTAAACACAAGGTAAGTAAACGACCCAACGGTCCGGGCTGAACACAGAGTTAATAATTAATGCCACGAAGGACTAGGAAGACCACGAAGGCTAAATTCTACGCCACGATAGGCCCAGGTTTCGAGATACGTTCGCCAAGAATTCTCTGGCCAGACTGACTTTCTTCCGGGATCACAACTACGCTTCGATACGACACGACTGCCAACTAATACACTAATAAAATATAACGGTTATAAGGGTTTCGCGAGTGAACAATTCGTGTTTTCGGAGTGGAAAGCCTGAAAATAAAATCGGGAGCATTGTGAAAAGAAGATGGCTACCGTGTTATTTTGTGTCGTACGCAGCTCCTTGTCTGGCGACTGTGTGAACTAGTGTAGTTGTGTTCTGTGAGTATAGCGCGAAGTCCAAAATGTCCATCGAGAGAGACGCCGACAGTGCTCTTATGGATTTAGCAGGAGAATTACCTTTAGGAACTGTGGAATTGAATGATGGGACCGTCCAGTTACCCGATGGTAGGATTGTTTTTCCAGATGGAGTGATCCGATTTCCGAACGGATCGTTTTAATTGCCGGACGGTAGCGTGCATCAGCCGCCAATCGGACTACCAGTTCCCCCTTCCATTAAGCACCAAGCACAACCACAAACACCGTCTGAGATGCCACAGCTCATAGCTGCGATGATCGGACTGTTTAATCAAAACGCAGCTCTGGTACAAGCTGCCCAAGAAAGTCAGCGAACTCAACATTATAATATTCTACCAGACCTTTCCCACAATATTAAAAATTTGGATGGGTTGACAAGCGCTAGTAATGCATAGGCATGGCTAAAGCAGGTTCAGTCGACAGTAACGCTACATCTGTGGACAGAAGCCGTAGCATTCGAGAAGGCGCGTAGCCATTTATCAAAATCAAAACCTTGGGTTTTGATCTTGATGAAACAAAAACTCAATTAGTCATTGGACTTTGGTCCAAGGATTTGAGCACCGCCGTCATAAACAATAGACTTAATAGTTTATTATAATTAAACACAAGGTAAATAAACGACCTAACGGTCCGGGCTTAACACAGAGTTAATAATTAATGCCACGAAGGAGTAGGAACATCACGAAGGCTAAATTCTACGCCACGGTAGGCCCAGGTTTCGAGATACGTTCGCCAAGAATTCTCTGGCCAGACTGACTCTCTACCGGGATCACAACTACGCTTCGATACGACACGACTGCTAACTCATACACTAATAAAATATAACTGGATTATTCAAAACATAAACTTACTATCAATACCAAAAGAAAGTTTCTATAATCCCTAGAAAATACTGTGAAGTTTACCAACGGAAATGGGGAAGACATTCTTCCTATGTTTATTCTACGTATTTTTAATGTTTCCTGTAGAAAAAAGTTAAATATGCCATGGTCGAAAGAGCAAAATAAAAATAAATTCGCATTCACCGTTTACACACATTCACATTTCGCATTGACACATTATAAATTTTATACATCGAACATGCAGCTAATAAATAAAACTTAAACAGAAAAAGTCGTGTTGATAAAAAGCAGTGATCGCGGGAATCGAACACGGGTCCCCGGGACAGCAGAACGGAGAATTTTCCCGTGCATTCACGGTGCATATGTAGTCCTTCCAACTCTAAATGGCAATTATTAAGTTTGAAGTATATTTATAATTGATATGGAAAATGTATTTCTTCGTCTCGCTGTGGCAGTTAATACTATTTTTTCGGCTATATCTTAGATTGCTATCGAACTCTTGTAAAAATAAATAATATAATACCCAATTTTACAACCAATAGTTTCTCCGCGTATAGCTTGTATGAGAGGAGGCTTTGTCTGAAGAACTTATTGATTGTTCTTATTTTCCAAGTGAAAGAAGTAATTTTGTATCGTTTTCGGATAACGTAACATCGGATAGCATAACCTTCTTTTCGCTTATGTTCAGGCGCAAAATGGAATGATCAGGCCCTTTTTAAACAGTCTTATTAGAAAATAATGTAAATCGGTACTTTTGTACTTTATAACATTTTATTCACAAATGATGAAAAACAAACCTGATTGCCTGCTGTATCAAATAATCATACATCAAGTTTTTATCTTCAAAAGGAAAATTATTAAAATTTAGACAAACATTTGATTTGTTAGGGGAGGTTTTTTAGAGGAAGTGCCGTGGTGTTTCAAGTCTTGCTCAATAGATAAGAAGGATGCTGGTAACACGGAGTCCAGTCAGAGGGCGGCAGATGAGCGCTGCAAGCAAGAATAACGGGTCGAGGGAGGACTTGCGGGAAGTCAAAGAGAGAGGGGATTAGGCGGGCATCGAGGCAAACTGTCAAAGATTGGGGATGAACGATACGTGACGCCAGTTTGGAGTGAGGAAACCGCGGCAAGCACAGCAGGTTGGGAGTCGGGGAATAAGCGAGGCAGACCCACGAATTTACAAAACTTCAACCGAGCTGCACAGCGCTCGCATAGCGTAGGATCAATCCTTAGAGGGGGGCAAAAATATTAAATAAATTATGAAAAGGGAAACAGCGGAAAGAGATAAGGGTGAGGGGAACTTGCTGACGAACATTCATGAAATATTTTCAGGATTTAGAGAGGAGACATGTGGGATGCTGGAGGATATGAAAAGGCAAGGGTGGGGGCTCAAGGAGGAGGTTAAAAAAATACGAAAGAAACGGGAAGAATGGGAAGAATTATGGAAAGGCGAAAAAGAGAAAGTTTTGGAAAAAATGGAATGTATAGAAAATCAGCAGAGAGAAACGCAAGAGAAGGTGGGGTGAGCATGTATGTAGAGAATGCGAGGCTACGGAGTAGGTTGACACAGATCGAAAGACGAATAGAAGCGGAGCAAAGATCAAAGAGGAAAAAGAATGTGATAATCAAGGGACTGAAAGTGAACAGTCAAACGGAGGTGGAAGAGGTTCAGAATCTGATGATGAGAGAAATAGGAGCACAAGTGAGGGTGGCGGGGGTGAAGAGAGTAGGAAGAATGATGGAAGGGAGGCAAGGCATGTTTCTGGTGACATTAGGATGTAAGGAGGATAGGTTTGAAATAATGGGCAAAAAGAAGTTGTTGAAAGGAAGAGCAGGGAAAATAGAAGAAGATCTGACATGGCAGGAAAGGTGAAGAAAATGGCTAGTTGAGCAGAGGGCTTGAGCGGAAAGAAGGAACGGTAATAATAGGGAGAGATAGAATTTGGGTAAACGGAAAAATGTGGATCTGGAGCGAAGAAACAGAAGAATTGAGAACTTAACAAACAAGGCAAGGAAATGAGAAGGAAAAGAACAGTGACATGTATATCATTAAGCTATTTCCCTTTCGGCGAGCCTCTAGGGGTAAGCGTGACACTACCCGATTCGGGTAGTGTTTTTTAGGTGGATTTGTAGTAAATGGGCTCACCACACCCACGACCGCCAACAGCAACGCAGTAGTATCAGACGGTCACCCATCCAAGTACTAACCGCGCCCAACACTGCTTAACTTCAGTGATCTAACGGGAACTGGTGCTTCCAGCGTGGTACGGCCGTTGGCTAAGAAGGAAGAAAACGCGCCGGGGTTTACAAAATAAAAAGAGGGCTAAAGACAAAGATGGGAGGTGCAGTAGGAGAAGATAGGCACATGAAAGTGGCGTTCTGGAATTTCTCAGGTTTAAAAAACAAGGATAGGGGTTTCTGGGCGGAATTGACCAAATGGGATGTAATAATGATGAGCGAAACTAGGACTGATGAGAATGATTGGAAAGGCATAGAAAAATTGTTACCGGAAGCATATATGTGGAAGATGCAAGCAGCAGTATGTGGAAGAAGAGGGCGGAACCAAGAAAAGTAGGAAAAGTGAGTGTGGACGTCGTATGCGTGTACAGAAGAAGAGGAGAAGAGGGAGGATGGAGAACAACAAGGAAATGGAGAAAGAAAAAGGAGAAGGGGTTGGTGCTGATACGAGGGGGACCTGAATGCGTGGACTGGTGACCAAGGGGGAGAAGTGTGGGATACAGAAAAGGAGGGCTTCATAAGAGACTCGAAACACAAAGAAACATATCGGGAGGGTAGGAGGCGTCTAGACTAGTTGGGAGAGGCGGGATGGTTTATTTGTAACGGCAATACCAGAGGGTATTTCTAACAGAAGAAAGAATCAGGAAGTTGATAATTAGAATTGAAGTGGGTAAAAGGAATAGCGTATAAACAAATAAAGAAGAGTAAAACTGTTTTTAAATTAAAAAGTATTTAAATTATTGAACATTATTGCACATTGGAAAAATTAGTTTCAAATAAAAATATCCCTCTTCATCGCGCTTATCATTATTTTTATTATAATGGGGTCTAGGGCAATTAACAACATTTCCACCTAAATTCGAAATAACTTTTTCAAACAAAATTTATAGGTTAATTGTGTGTTGAAAAGATTTTTTCTCTAGTTAAAAATAAACCAACTTTAACGGAAAGTTTACTTTACATGTCCCATGTGTTCCATTTTGCAGCTATCGCAAAATTACGTTAATTATAAATATGCAGAATCGATATACAGGGTGTCCCAGACTCAAGTGTCCGGACTTGTATGGCTGTATAAAAATTTAAAAACTACATCTAAAATTCCTTTTCCAAAAATCAGTTGAAGTTTTAGTTTTTGAGTTATTAAATGTTTAAGCTGGACCAATCAGGATCGCGGTATAAACAGCCGTGCGTTCGTGAACGGGAGTCCAACGAAGTGTAGTGACTGCTGCTCTCCCCTCGCTCAACAATACTGCGCTGGACTCACGCTCACGTACGCACGACTGTTTATACCGTGCTCCTGATTGGTCCAGCTTAATCATTTAATAACTCAAAAACTAAAACTTCAACTAATTTTTGGAAAAGGAATTTTCTATTTATTTTTTCAATAGTAATATAGCTATATAACATATGGCTACGTTTCACGACCATGAGATGAGTGGCCAGTATGTAGGTATGTTATATGCCATAGTAAATGAACAAAATTTATTAAAATGCGCGCAACGTTATTATTTGTAAATATAAAATGTTGAGAAGGCGTTCAGCCAGTGATGGCATTGCAAGATCCACGATTATATTTTACACATCTGTGAATTCTTCCAGTGCCAAGACCTGCCAGAACGCTACTTTGGATAAATTTTGCCTTCTCCAATTTCTTCCACTTTTTACACCCTTTCAGCGAAAAAGATTTTTAATCTTGTGCTATAATAGAAGCAAAACTTGGATTTTTGTTAAAAAAAAGAGCTTTCTATTTTTCACAGTCCGGAAGTGTGCTCATTTGGAGACGCTCCTGATTTTGGTATGGATTCTCCAAGCCAGATGTGTCAATATTTCAATCGACATTGCAGAAGAAAAATAGTGGTCCGGTTCATATCTGCAAAAAATTCAATGTTTTTAAAAAAACTAAGTCATACATCACATTAAAGGTTTTCGGCAGTCTATCCGTCCGGAAATACTTCTGGCTTTTCGTGCTCAGTTTCCAAATGACTAGTTATTTTTAAAATATTTTCGGGACTATTTTTACAGCAATTCCGGATGACTAGGCACGTCCTTACATTTTGCTATATATACTTATTTTAATTGAAGAATAGATGTGATATTAAATTCTTCGTGTAATTAACGTCTGGAAATATGATATAAATGAAAGTAGTGACAGGATTCAACGACAGCTTCCAGACAATTATTTTTTTATTGTGTCATAATAAACGAGATTAAAAGTATTGCAAATTTCATATGTTGTTTCGAAATATAACAAGTGATTGTGTTTTTAATTTTAGAATTTAAAAAAAATTCCAAAATGGGTAATTTATATTGGTTCTATTTCACACTTTTAATTTAGTTTCAAGGTACTCCAAAAATCACTCACATGCATGGATATATCATACAATCATCTATGGACAAATTTTTCTTTTTCACATTTTTTTACCTTAACATCAATTATTACTATGTAATCTGATGAGGAAGTTTATTATGTGTCGAAAAATCATATGAAATCTTCAATAGTGTGTACATATATATATATATATATGTGTGTGTGTATATATACATATATATGTACACACACACACACACA
>CAKNWT010162853.1:0-13740 GCA_932066315.1 Andricus coriarius
AATGGAAGCCGACGACAAACTCCGTGTCTATTTCGCTACTTTTTTGTCCGTGGGACTCAAGCCAATCTTAACTTTTTCAAAGTTAATTAAGTCTCTTTTCATTATAAAATTTTCACTTTGTTTAATTCACAAATAATAAAAATCACAGGGTGATCAATAAGGTGGTCCAAAAATGCATTGTAATTTTTTATTTCTTCGAATTTTCATGCATAATGACCGGAAATTTGTTCGACTCTGTACATAAATAAATCCAGTTTAAAAAAATGATATTTCGCGGTGGCGCAAGCCCCATGAAGTGTCACACGTGTTTCCCATAATTATGATTTTTTTGCAGTTTTTGGAATCAAAATTGTTTCTGATATGAATATTAGAGATAATCATATTTTAAACAATCTCTTTCTTTTTTGCGAATATAATGTTATGAAACGAAACACATATTTGTAAAATTTAATTTTCTGATTGCAGTAAGTCTGACTTGTTCTGAGAGACGTTATTTTATCAATTAATTATTTGTTTGAGACCCCCCCCCCCATGAGGCAGGGTGGTGGATTTTTTTCGCGATTCGAGAAAAAATTTTCGAATAAAACTTACGTATTTCATGAAAGAGAATCTGAATCTGTGATAAAAAATTGGGTTTCCCATTTGAAAGCTTTTATTACGGATATTTTTTCATAGGATGCCTAGGCTGATACTAAAATATGTGCGATTCCAAATATTTCTTTTACTCTTTACAATGAATTTGTTGTAATTCAAAACAAAACGTTTACATGCCATTTATAGACTTAGTCCTCCCACCTACTCCTTATTGTTCTATTCTTCGTTTTTGTCTCTTGTGTAAAATAGCTTTTTTGTTTAAATTAATTTTTGTCAACATTGGGATAAGAGCAAAAGTACTTCACTCAAAAAAAAACACTATTTAAAAAATGATTTGGGTCGGCGTTCACTTATTATTTGTTTAAAACTAAAACGTCAAAACAAAAGTAAAGATTTCAGAAAAAAGCAACTTTCTAACATTACTCTAAGAGAAGGTAGTTGTAAACAGTAATAAATTGTTTAAGTAAGCATGTTCGTTAACTTGTATTAATTTTTAACTAAGTGAAAGGTGGACAAAAAGTTTAAAAGTTCAGAAAAACCCGCAACTGTTTAGTACTTATCTAAGAGAATATAGTTATAAACAATTATAAATTGCTTAAACAACATTGTTTCTTAACCTGCATTATATATTACTTTACTACGTAAAAAGTTTGTAAAAAGTTTAAAATTTCCGAAGAAACTGCAACTATCTAGCATTAATAAAGAAGAAGATAGTTATAAAAAAATAATAATTTGTTTAAATAATTTTTTGTTGCTAAACTGAATTAATTATTATCTCACTTCAAGTGAAAAGTAGACATATAGTTGAAAATTTTAGAAAAAGCCACAACTTTTTTTGTATTATTCAAATTAAATATTATTATCAATAATAATAAATTATTTTAAGCATTAATTTTCTTACCTAAAATAAATTATTTACCTCACTCTACTTGAAAATCGGACGAAAAGTTGAAACGTTTTGAAAACACTTCAATTTTTTAGCATTATTCTAAGATAAGATTATTAACAATTTTAATAAATTGTTTAAACAATTAGTTTTCTCAACATTAATTATTGCCCAAATCTAACTTTTAATTGGATAAAAAGTGGAAAATTGTTTTAAAAACCGCGACTTTTTAACTCTATTCTAAGAGAAATATTCGAAAAACAATAATAAACTGTTTAAACAATTTATGTTAACATCTGATTATCAGCATTAAGTAGAATTTCGTGTATTAGAAACAATTTGCATTTAAAAAACTGCAAAAAAATCATAATTAGTGCTAAAAACTTACAAAACCTATTTTTTCACTTATGCGGTTTTGTTGCGACCCTATAAAACAGACTTATGGGGGTGATATTTAAAACGTAATATTTTATTTGTGTGGATTCGAAAAAAGTTCTGGGCGATATGCATTAAAATTCGAGAATAAAAATTTGGACCACCCTAGTGATCAAACTTGAAGTTTTGAGTAATAATAAATTAAATATTCTGAACAATTTTTAAATTTAAAAATAAATATTTTTTGATGCAACAAGTGCATTCTCTGAAACCTGGAAATACACTCAGCAGAACTGAAAATGAGACGACTGAAGCTCATGAAACTTAGATATTTACCTCATGAAAACAATAGATATGAGTTTCTACGTATTCCTTGAGTTAGCACTTAAATGGCGAGTACATGTTTTTGGTTTTAATTCATACTTAGCAGAGAGTCAGTTTCACAATCTGAAGTGAAAAGTCTCTTCAGGTGCAGTATTTCTCGTACTTTTACACTTCGAGTCTAATTGCTCAGGTTTTCTGGATGTAGTTTCAACTTTCAGTGTTGGTGAGATAAAAAAATTGTGTACCTTTAGAAGATTGTTTTCACTATCAATAATAGAGCGAAAAAAGAAAGCAAGATTTCGGTGGTAAATTATTTCTCATCAGGCATAAAAGATACGCCTAACTAAAACCTCCCTTTACCTACTTAAGGATATTGCCAGACTTTCCATTTTCTTTATATATAATAAAGTTATTTAAAGCTGTCTACTGAAAAGCGACAGGATAAATCTGAACAATCAAAGAACATTACACAAAGCTTAAGCCCCCCCCTGGGGGCGGTCCAAAAAGGGGAAGGCCCCCCTCCCCTTTTAAAGTAATATTTTTTCTCCGATTTCATTTGATAAACGCCTGAAACAAAATAAAAAAGATACCGAAATAATATTTTGACAGACTTCACAGCTCAAAATGCTAGCTCTCAAAACAGGTAAAATAGGGTGATTTTTCACGAAAATACGGGAATAAATTTTGTTAAATAAAATTAATGTATAGCTACCATATTCAATACAATATGAAACCGCTGAAGATAAAAAGTCGAAATATTTTCAACAAAATAGTGTAATTTTTAAACGAAAGGATTAATTTTCTACCCAAAGAGATAACTTGTCAACAAAAGATTTAAGTTTTCAAGCTCAAAAAAGTCGAATGTCAACAAAACAGTTGTATTTTTGAACAAAAAATAATACTGTTTAACCAAATAGGTGAATTATTAACAATAAGAAAATTAATTGACAAACAAACAGTTGTATTTACAGCCAAGTAGTTCAACTTTCATGCAAAATGTACGAATTTGTTAGAAAACAGTTGAATTCTCAATCCTGATGGACGAATTTTCTATCGGAAAAGACGAATATTTAACTAAACAGAAAATTATCAACGGAATAATTAAATTTTAAACAATAACAAAATGAATTATCAACCAAGAGTTTCATTTACAACTAATTAGTTGAAATTTCATACAAAATGTAATAATTTGTTAGAAAACAGTTGAATTTTCAATCCAAATGGACGAAGTTTCTATCGAAAAAGACAAACATTTAACATCAAATTAAAATTATGAACTAAATAATTAAATTTAATTAAAAATAGTAGTTGTTTTTTTAAACAAGAAGAGATCAAACCTTTACTGAAAGTGATGCATTTTCAACAAAAGAGTTGAATTTTCAACTAACAAAGATTTGACAGACAAAAAAAAGGCAACCACTTCGTTGAATTTTCAAAGCAAAAAGACCATTTCTCTAGAAAGCAGTCAAATGTTCTACCCAAAAATATGAATTTTCAACCAGAAGGTTAATTTTCAACCAAATAATTGAATAGTTAAATTTAAATAAGTAAAAATTGATTTTCAACAAAAAACAGTCGAATTTTCAGCAAAATAGTTACACTTTTAACGAAAGAGATGGTTTCTACCAAAAAGACGAATTCACAATAAAGTATATTAATTTTCCACCAAATTGTTTGCATTTCAACTAAAACTATCAACTAAAAAATTTAATTGTTAACAAACAAAAAAAAACAATTTTCAACAAATCAGTTCAATCTTCACCCAATAAAACGAATGTTTAATAAACTAGTTTAAGTTTTAACCAAGTAGTTCAATTTTCAATTAAGAAGATTAAGTTTCTACCAAAAAGACGAATTTACAATTAAATACATCAATTTTTAATAAAATTGTTTAATTTTCTACTGTAAGCTATGAATTTTCAACCAATTACATAAAAAAATAAATTATAAGTAAATATTCAGTAAAAAAAATCATTGCCAATATAAAAAGTACAATTTTTCAACAAAATACTTAAATTTTTAAACAAGAAGATAAATCTTCAACTAAAATGACGAATCTTTATAAAATAATGAATTTTGAACAAAGTTGTTGAATTTTCAAACAATAATATTAATTTTCTACGAAAAAAGATAAATTTTTAACAGAATCAATAAATTTTCAACCAAATAGTTGACTTGTCAACTGTAAACGATTAGTTTTTAACCAAGAAGAGAACAGTTGAATTATCAGTATAAAAAAATTTTAATAAAAAGAACAGTCTTCAGCAAATTAGTTCCATTTTTAACCAATGAAAAAAATTTAATAATTGTAGACGAAAACATGAAGTTTCATTCAGTTCATTGCTATTTTTATAATAGCTGCAGATACTGGCAATCAATTTTTCTTATAGCCTACCTAACTTTTCTCAAAAGAGGTCAACGTAAACTAGTAGTAATCACGTAACTGGAGATCCTTTTAACAAGATGTGGAAGAAATAAATAACGCGGTCACGAGGAAAGTCACGTTTTACGGGAGCCATGCAGTATAGGAGTAGACGAAGTTATCAAAGTTTCCGAGAAAAATACATGGGAATGGGCGATATGTTATGCTTAAGGTGGTCATTTTTGTCCTCCAAGCGGGTAAGCTCACCTTAAGCTCACACCATGCCCTCGTCTGACCCTTCTCATTTATTTCCCCATCTTAACTCTCTTTCTTCTTTTATACGTTTCTTTGGAGACCTTTCATTAATGAAGCATTTTAAATATCTAAAGAGTGAGACTCAATTTACTACCTTTGAATTCGAGAAGTTCTCTATAACGAGATGATATTTTGGGAATCTGTTCGAAGTATACCAAAGCACGTCTGTCTGGCTCACTTGAAATTTTATTTTGTTTAAATAGTGCCATTTTATTGATCTTGTTTAACTAGGGCTCTAAAGCTCTGTTTTTGAACCTTTTACCAGAATTTCAACACATTATTTATATTTTTCACATCATAAAGCCTCCGAATAGGGTAGGGTGGGGCGGGATGAGCATAGTTGTCTTTTAAACGTCAGTATTTAAAATATGCTAATTCATTGCTTGAAAGTAAGTCGTTATATATATTCTACAAACATTTTTAATTATAATTTTGCCAAGATAAAAGTAAATAAAAAAGTATACGTGGAATTAGAAACGAAAATAAAAAAGTAGTGCGCTTGGCTCAAACCGCCCCATGCCTGGGGCGGGATGAGCCACTTAATTAAATGATTTATTATATATTATTTATAAGTAAGAGTATTGTTAAGATAGAGAATTATAAAATAAAAACATATCTTACACATATTTTTCAAAAATTTTACGGAACATTTAAAGCATTTAACGTTAAAATGATGTAATCCTTAATGATAACCTCTACCGTTATTAACTCTACAAACAGTGAATAGAAAAACGATTTATATCTACATGTCTTTAATAATTGTTTCACAGAAATAAATATAAGCATGTTTTGACTGACCCGAGTACATTGTCTCAGTCAAAGTTAAATTTTACAGTAAGAAAACTCCCAAATACTAGACTGGGCCACTACATGACACTGAATTTCATATATACTGGGGTTTTAAACCGTTTTTTAAATATGTTTGCCGTATTTTTCAACCATAACAATGTTTTTCTCATTTTATAGCATTTCGCGAGTTTTCAAACAAAGTTACTTAAGAAATATACCAGAAAATTAGTGCTCTCTTCTGGTTGCCAGCAACTCAGATTATATTATAATACAGACCCATAATTAATGCAGCTGTCAAACTTTTTCTGAGCATTTTTCTCGACAAGATAAGTTGTTTATACGTTTGCACCATAATAAAGACACTGCACAATTTGATGCAATAAAACACTGCATCTTAACCTACTGACTGCTACACTAAGAGGTTAGGTTAATGCACAGGAAGAGGTGGCTCATACCGCCCTGGAACAGTTGCTCATTCCGCCCCATATGACACTTGCCAGTAAAATCAAAATTTCACCTATTTCTGTTTTACAAATTATATAGAAATTTGTTGAAAACTTAAGATTTAATGAATAAGCTATCTAAATAACCACTGGAAAAACATCTAATATGTGATTTTGTGTGATTCTTGGACTTTCTAAACAAATGAAAAATAGCAGAATACAGGTCATAACATTTTTATTTTCGCTTTTTTCAAATTTATTCAACATTAAGCGAAAATTTGTTAAAAAGAAGTTTGATAACGTTCTTCCTGATATTAGTGCAAAGAACAGTTACAAAAGAAATTATAGATTGCGAGAAAATTGACTGGCTCATCTTACCCCCTATGTTCATCTCGCCCCACCCTACCCTATATAAACCATGTAATTGGTCACGTGACTATAAATGGCTATAAATTGTTGTAGAATTATAGTATAGTCGATCATCACAAAGTGCCTTTTCTACTGAGCGCCTTTTCCGCCAATTGCCTCTCCCTTCCTTTACCACCGAATTCGGTAAGCGCATTGCGCGCGGCGTTAGATGCGCGTGCGCGTGACATTATTAAAATAATCTACCAATACGCAGAGATATTTCCCGCCAACTACAATATAGTGTATATAATTTGTATTGGTATTGATATCGTAATTTAAAATATAATAATAAGCAGTTTTTCCATTTATATCACACACTAGCAAATCAACATGATCATCGAAGAAGAAAAAATTGATAGTTTCAAATATTTTTCATTAATCCTCATAATATTTGGAAATTCTTCTTTGAATGGTTACTTGAATCTTAGTTTAAAATAACATTAAAAATTATTATTATTCCAACTTTTTTCTGAATTATTTCAACCCTAAAGAGTCTGTTCATATAAAACTAGATTACTATCATTCCAATTTTGAATTGTACAGTTTAATTACTCAAAACAGAAATAATTCGAGGCATGAATTTGAAATTGCCACTTTAGAACACTATGGATCATATTTTTTACATTTTTTTTACATTATGTATGTATATTATGTATCTGGGATAATTAATTTGGAATATGGTGTAAGAATGAAGATTTCCTATACAGTAGGATTAGAGCTTCATCTATTCAATGTACCTTTAAATTTCAAGGCGAATATGTTGATTATTGTATTTAATATTAAATATTGGATATCGTAGGTCGAATGAACTGCTAAAAATGATCAAGTTTTTATGTTTTCTGAATTCTGAAATTATGCAATTGCTTATTCATATCAGAAGGTTGTATGCAAATCGATGAAGAATTGGCTGAGTTATCCACAAAAAGGGCTAATTGCATAGATGGTTCGAGAAAATATATGTGTGGTTTTTATTTGGCGGCGATTAGAAAGTGAGGAATGGAAGGAATTCGCACACTCTAAAAATCAAATACTTTGTAGATCTTTCAGGAGAGCGAAAAACTTCACTCGCTCACGATGTTTACGTGACCTGGATACGTTTGCAATTCCTTAAATCGGACGTAAATCTTTTACGCTCTCATTTATCTGATATAGTGACGAGAATTTTATGGGTCAATATATAAAGACTAAAAATCTATTGGTTATAATTTAAAGTGTGAACCTAAATAACTTTATGTGATAAACATTGATACCTAAAGTGATAAATAATGATTGAAAATTTCAGGATGAAATTGATAAGTTTGTTTTAATAATAGAATTAATATATGGTGATGTAATTTCACTGTTGTACAAAGCATTCGTTAATTAACTGTTTGATCCTTATTTGCAATAAAATTATTTAGACATTGTCGTATAAGCGTGAAATTTTTCTTGAACAAGCTGATCCATTCAATAAAAATGGTAAAAAATAGTTTCATTTATTTTGAAAATTCGTTACTAGCTGCATTAAAAACTTTTCGAAGGATAGATGATTTCACTACAGATTTCAAGATCGAGAAAAAAGTGCTAACGAGGCAGCTTTTGGTCTAAACCACGAGAATGTAAATTCTGGTCTGAGAACGTGTGCTGCGATTCGTACCAACCCTTATTAACGCTGCACTAATTAGTTAGATAAACATCGCTTTATCAGTATTCAGGAAAGTTAAAAAGCCTCTGAGTATAATAGCGTACATTCAACAATTTCTTTTCGTGAATATTAAAAATATTCTTTTTTAATTAATTAAAAATCTTTAGTATCTATTTAACGACATTTTTGTGTTGTTTTTCTATTCGAAAATTTAAAAACATGAAATCTAAAATTTTCAAGCTTCACCATGTCTTTGAATTACAAATTCAATGACATGAAAATCATGAAAAGGAAAAAATGCATGCAAATATAAATCTGACAAATAAAAGTTGTTTAAGAAATAATTGGCAGGGTTTCTATACATATAAAAACCAGAAAAGAAATTATCGAAGCAGAAAACCATCGCATTTTTGTGACAAAATATAATAATAGGGAGCGCACTTTTCTAGTTGTATTTTAAAATAAAACTTCCTTTGTCCTCTTATTGTCTTTTTCTTATCAGTGTGTCAAAAATTATAAAAAGAGGACATTTTATATTTTAAACCAGTAACCTGGAAGCTGCTCTTGTAGTCTAATTTTTTCGGCAATAATTCAAATTGAAGGTCTGGGCATTGGATATGTGTATTAAAAAATTTAATAAACTATGGCATAGTAATATTCCTTTGCTATTAGTGGGTGAAAAAGAAGAAAAATTAGGACATTTCGATTTTTAAACTACTACACTTGAACCTTTGTTTCCGCTATTTTTCGGGGTGGCTCAAATTGAATATCTCGAGGTGCAGATGTGCATTAGACATATAAATGGCTGTCATAGTATTGTTTTTTTTTATTAGTGGGTGGACAATTAAGGAATTTAGTTTTTAAGACCACTATGCTGGAAGCTTTTCTTTTAGTCTAAATTCTTTCGGAGATGGCTCAAATTGAAGGTCTTGGCATGTGCAATGTGTATGTTTCCTTTCATCCTTTTTAAATTTAAAAATCTGAATGCTGAAATTTGCAATATCTTGCGATCTAAAATATGAAGTCATAAAGGGGCTCAAACAAAAATACAATTCTTTATTTTAGTTACGTTTTATCATTGGATGAAGTAATCTGTTAGTATCGATCGATAGACAGCTTATCTTGTTCGTGTTTTTCAAAATCTGACCAATATAAAAAAAAATAATGAAAAAACCAAAGAAGAAAAGTAGATTGCAAACTACTTGTCGTTCATTCTCAGTCGTACCTTGCACAATGTACAAGGACCAGAATCCTTATCATCAGAGAGAGTCTTTCCGGTAGCCGTGAACGTGTTTTTCACATGATTCAAGATCTAGAAGCTAGATGTCATTTTCTTTATTACGTATCCGTACGTGCTGAGCAATGCTATTATCACATTACAAAAAAGAGAAAGGGAAGAGGTCACTGCTTCGCTATTCTTGTGTTTTACAAGGGGAACCTACATCCTTTGGATTTTTGTTTGGATTCATACTCTTCCCAGTAATAGTTCATTACCAAACTTGTCATATGCTAAAGTAATAAGATGCGCTTTTTAGCCATTTTCGAGAAAAACATCACAACCACAGTGAGCCAGAAGACCCCCAAAAGTGGCAAAAAGTCCACTTCGAAATCTTGGAAAAGTGAACACAAGGCATTCATCAGTACGTATCCAAATACGGGTTTACCCAAATTTTGTAGCATTTGATTAAGTTTTACGTTGTTCGTAACAACAAATATAGAAATATTGCAAAATATCAGTAACAGATTGATTTTCAGAAAAATAGCATATATTTTATATTCCTTACATATTTTTTTATTTCTATTTCCCCCTTATTAATAGACATACCCACATCAGAAAAAAATTTATAACGATATAAAGTACAGATTAATAATTGTGGTGGAACATTTTGTCGATCGATTACTACTTTTTTCAGGCTTGCGCACATTTCTGATTTGTCTTTCTCCGGCGATCTGCTTCGGATTAAAGTTTAATTTACGTCAATGTATTGTTTAAGCTGTACATAGGTTCTATTTTTGGACGGATTTTGATGTTTTTTTTCATAAATTCTCACCATTAAATTCCTAAAAATTCAGCTAGCATAAATTTTACGACCCAGAAGTTAACTATACATATGCATGTAAAACTTGTACCCTGAATTAAAAAAAAAAGTTTTTTTTTCATTTAAAAAAAAGTAAATTTTTAAGCAATTACATTGTTATTAAACATTATGCCTTCATCATAAACAAAAGTATCAATCGTTAAGAAATTTCAAGGACATAGGCAGATGCCTCACTAACATATCTCAAGATGCTTTTTTTATATTTTTTCATTGTTTAAATAAAGTCCTTTTTTAAACAATTATATTTTTTAAGAATTTATTTAACAATTATGGAAAACAATCAAAAGATACATACTGAAACATAACGTACCATAAATTATCATAAATGAAACAAAAATTTAAATAATGCAAAAAAAATTGTTACAAAATGAATTTAAAAAACACCTACAGATATTTCCTAGATGAATCTAGGGATATGTTTACTATTTCGATAGGATTAATAGACTTATTTATAATAAAGACAGAATATTGAAATTCGAAACAGTGAAGGTACGTGGGTTAGCTTTCGCAGATGACAAGATTGTTATGGCACATTCAATCGAGGACTTGCAAAGAATGTTGAATATACTTAATATATGGTAAGCATGAAGAACATGGGCCTCAAAATTAACGTAAATAAAACAATGGTCATGGTGTTTGAAGGAAAAAGTGAGAAAACAATGTGCAACATTCTCCTAAATGATGAGAGATTAGAACAAGTTGATAAGTACGTATATCTGGGTAGCCTATTCACTAGCGACGGAAAAATAGATGGAGAGTCAGATAGGCGCATAAATGAGGTTAAGTAGGTTATCGGTAGAGCAGGGTCCATTCTCAGGGATAAAAACATATCAAAAAAATCTAAAATGATCATACATGATTCTATATTTGTGCCGACTGTACTATACGGTAGCGAGACATGGACATGTCAAGAAAAGGACAAGAGTAAAATAAACGCGCTTGGCATTAAACCTCTGCGCACAATCAGCGGGAAAACACTGATGGACAAAGTCCGAAACGAGATAATCCTCAAAGAATGTGGTACAGAAGAGACACTAGTTGACATATGGAGAAGAAACGATTACGTGGAGGATGAAAGTGAAAGAAGGACAAGTGAAGATTTAAACGATTTAAAAAGAAAGTTGAGGGGAAAAGAACGGGGACTCCAACGCTTGAGGAAAAACTGTAAGTATACCCTCAAGATTTCTTTTCAGCTTGTCAACATTCTATTTTATCAAAGGCATAACAAGTTTTCTCAACCAAGGAACAAGTTTTTAATAATAAAGGAACAAGTTTTCCCTAATAAAGGAACAAGTTTTCCTTAATAAAGGAATAAGTTTCCCCAATAAAGGAACAAGTTTCCTCAAAAAAGATACAAGTTTCCATAATAAAGGATCAAGTTTCTTCAATAAAGAAAAAGTCCTTTACAGGATATATGACATCACGAGACAGCTGTTGTATAGAAACTTCAAGGAAACGACACGCATGACGTTCGCGTTGTCGCTCTTCGAACCGACAATTACGTAATTCACGCAGTCGTTCTCTAAGAAGGTATAAGCGCATATCACATAGTCGCTATTTTTCGAATGGACCAAGAAGTTACTCTCATCATTCTTATTCACCTGAAAGGGAAATAAGGGAGCGGAGTAAATCTCCGATAAATACACAAGATAGTCTCAACAAGATTGAGAAAAAGGGAAATTCAGAAAGACCAGAAGAAGCAGCTATTTTCCAGAAAATAAGACAGAGGACCTTTTTGTAACTCTGGATCCAGAGCTTTTTGAAGTAATTGGAAAACGGCTAGATTTCGACACCCAAAAAGGTCTGCCAAACATCAACGACCTCTTTGTCCGGTGGAGCAAAATTTTAGAAAAAAGTCTGCCAAAAGAGGATATCAAGGAATTGTTCCAAAAGTATGCAATTCCTGAAAATTGCAAGCAACTTGAGCCTCCGAAGCTCAATGCTGAGGTAAAAGTCTCTCTTCTGGAACCTCTAGTACAAAAAAACGCTAAAATGATGGAAAAACAGCAGAAAGTGGCAATTCGCTTGTCGACCTTAGGACCTTTATTGACAAAATTGTCCAAAAAAGAGGAGGTCGGTAGAGTAACGCTTATTGCAACTCTAAGGCTGTAAGCGATACCGCACGCTTGTAGGTGGATCTACAACGGGATGAAATATTGACCAGGCGTTTGATTATTGTTCCGAAGTTAAATCCATCGATTAAAGAAACTTTAACCACAACCAAAGCAGATGAGTGGTTATTCAATGAAGATCTGGCTGAAACGCTGATCAACGGGTCCGTACTACAAGAAGCATCCGTAAACCTTTCGGTAAGTTGATCAGAAGGCCGTCTCAAACATTTTGTATCAGTCTGGAAAGAACATGTTTCAGGCAGAGTCGTGTTAAAATAGCTTAAAGGCTATATTATTCCATTTGTCACACATCCCAATCAATCCATTCAACTCAGGGTACAAAGTTGGTCGAATAAAGAAGAGGGGATGATAAAAGGTAATATCAAATAGCCAGTATCAAAGGGGCGATACAAGAGGACCATTTCGCTGGCCCAACCACCCACGCGAATTCAACTTTTTTTGGGCCAAATATTTAGTGCAGAATTTGTTCAAATTTGTACAACCATAATTAGAATTTGTGCAACACCGGAAGTACCTGATAACTCAAAAAAACACTGGCCGGGCCAGCGAAACGTTTCGCTGGCCCCGACATGATCCAAAATCCACTTTATATGTGCTTATTATTTTCGTCTTAATTTGTTCATATTTGTGCAACCAACTTCAACCCCTAAAAACTACCCCCTATGCGGCAAACGCCATGACCGGGCCAGCGAAACGATTCGCTTACCCCGAAATTATCCAAAATCAAGTTTATACGAGCGTATTATTTTCGTCTTAATTTGTTCAAATTTGTGCAACCAACTTAAACTCCTAAAAAGTACCCCCTATGCGGCAAACGCCATGGCCGGGCCAGCGAAACGATTCGCTTACCCCAAAATTATCCAAAATCAAGTTTATACGAGCGTATTATTTTCATCTTAATTTGTTCAAATTTGTGCAACCAACTTCAACCCCTAAAAACTACCCACTATGCGGCAAACGCCATGGCCGGGCCAGCGAACCGATTCGCTTATCCCAAATTTATCCAAAATCAAGTTTATACGAGTGTATTATTTTCGTCTTAATTTGTTTAAATTTGTGCAACCAACTTCAACCCCTAAAAACTACCCCCTATGCGGCAAAAGCCATGGCCGGGCCAGAGAAACGATTCGCTTACCCTGAAATTATCCAAAATCAAGTTTAGACGAGTGTATTATTTTCGTCTTAATTTGTTCAAATTTGTGCAACCAACTTCAACCCCTAAAAACTACCCCCTATGCAGCAAACGCCATTACCGGACCAGCGAAACGATTCGCTTATCCCGAAATTATCCAAAATCAAGTTTATACGAGCGTATTATTTTCCTCTTAATTTGTTCAAATTTGTCCTACTTATATTCAACCCATAAAAACTACCCCCTATGCGGCAAAC
>CAKNWT010162867.1:870-12806 GCA_932066315.1 Andricus coriarius
TTTATGTATGTTATCACAAACACTCACATGACTTAAAAGTTGCGCATATTCCTCCTTAATTTCTTCGTTCGATCAGTTTGCGCCTTTGCATGTTCCACATAAACATAAAAATTCAGCTCCTTGGATCACATTTGAAATTAAAAACCTTATGAAGGAACGCAATAATAAGCGTCGCCTGGCAAAGAGAACTAAAAATCCACTGATACAAGCACAGTTTCGTCAGCTAAGGAACTTAGTTCAAACAAAAATCAGGCATTCGTTTAATAAATATAATTATAATGCTATAAAGAACAAGAAGAAGAATGAAAATATCTGGCACTTACTTAGACGTTTATATCTAATTCTACCTAAAAATGAAGCCTCAGCTCATACTTTCCCATCTAATGATTTATTAAAAGCATTCACAGATCTACGATCCTTTAACTCCTCAAACTCTGGTATACCCCTTGTAGCAGTTCAGGCAAGATCGACTTTTCGAGATACTGATTTCTTTTTTTTAGACATAACACCGGAAGTTCTCTTCGAGAAACTGTTCGAAGTAAAAACTAACGCTTTAGGAATCGATGGGATATCTATAAACATGATTCGACTAGCACTTCCTGTAATTTTCCCCATACTTCTTCACATCTATAACTCTTCCCTTCAGGTGGGATTTTTCCCTGATCTATGGAAAAAAGCGCTGATTCGCCCTATACCTGAGGTTTCTAGTCCCTCTTCTCCTAATGATGTCCGGCCTATTTCGATACTTTGTGCTATGTCTAAGCCGCTAGAACGTATTGGGCATTCACAACTTACGAGTTACCTAGATGCTAATAGGCTACTTGATCCGCTACAATCGGGTTTTCGGGCTAAGCACAGTACATTAACAGCCTCCCTGAAAGTTAGTTCAGACATTAAAATCGCTATCGAAAAGAAGGAAGTAACAATAGTTGTTTTATTTGATTTTTCTAAAGCTTTCGATACTGTTGATCACAAGCTTCTTTTACATAAGCTTTGTAACTTTAACCTATCCCGTACTGCAATTGCGTTGTTCGAATCCTACTTAAAAAACTGTACTCTACAAGTGCTTAATGATAAGGATGAACGCCCGATTGGGTGGGGGTCGAGAGTGGAGTCCCCCAGGGCTCCATTCTTGCCTCCCTCCTTTTCGGTTTATACACCTCTGACCTTGGTAGTGATCTTGAGCATTGTAAGTACCATAAATACGCGGATGATTTTAAACTATATTTCTCTGGTCCTATCTCTTCTATTAATAGTTTGATTGCGAGAGTTCAGAAGGATATTTATATTGTGAATCAATGGGCACTAAACAATAGATTAACTTTGAACCCTTCAAAAACTAAAGCAATTATTATTGGACAGTCCTCTTGCCCGTCCACTGCTACCATCCCTCAGCTTAGGGTCGATGGCCTTGACATTGCCTTCGTTGATTCGGTGAGGGACTTAGGGTACATTCTTAACCGCACCCTATCTTGGAAAGAGCAAATTCTTGAAATCTCGAGGAATACCTTTAGAGTACTCCAACAGCTTAAAAGGAACAAGGAATCCTTGCCAACTTCAACTCGGATCCTACTTGTTAAGAGTATTATCCTCCCGTTTTTTTATTATGGGTGTGTTATGTACGATGATATCACAGATGAGCTGAATTCTAAACTTGAGCAAGCACTTAATGCCTGCATACGATTTATCTATGACATAGCGAAGTATGAACATATTACTTTATACCGGCAACGGGCGGGATTTCTTAATGTGGCCAAGAGAAGACAATTTTTTATGGGCAATCTAATTTACAATCTCTTTTATAACAAAACCCCTCAATATCTTTTGGATCTCTTTGAAAGTAGAACTGTGACTTTACTTGCTCAGCCTAGGCTTCGTGTAAGAAAAACGGTCCTTACAGTTCCACGTCACAAATCTTGTAAGTTGCAAAGATCCTTTATGGTGAGGGGAGCGCGTCTTTGGAATAAAATACCTCAATCAATTAGAAATGCACCTTAGCCTTATCACTTTAAAAAGCTATTTTTTAAGTTTTTATTTAGTACTGATAATCCTACTCTCGAAATTTCGTACTAGTGAATTGAGTTTTGTTTATTTATTTAACTTTTAGTGTCGTTTTACGCCGTTTTATTATAACGCCTTAATATTATAACAATTAAATCTTTGCTTTCGATGCATAATGTATATCAGTTATCTAACAATTAAGTCTTAATTTCTCTGATGATATACATTTTGCCAATCACTAGCTTATAATAGCATATATGACTCATATTCATTATATGATATATATATTTTTTTCTTATCTTTATCTATCTGTAATTATTTTTGTTTTACCAACGATATAATTGCCGTATGACCAGAGTTGTCACATTTTATTGTAAAACATGTATGATTTGTTCCTTAGAGGGCTGCTTAGCCCTAGGGACTTGATAAATAATTTCAATTTCAATTTCAATTATATATCAGGTATCAAATGTAGACGCATGCTCAGTAGTGCGCGGTCAGGAAGAGATAGAGATATACCGATGTCTTTAGCGAGAAACAAAAAATAGTGGAAACGTCCGCCAAACACCACAAGAATACATTTCACATTTTGTGCGTCTCTACCAAAAAAAATACAGTGCATGCCATGAAAAGACTTATTTATTAAATGCTGGGCATTTCCAAAAAAACAACTTTGAAAACGATTGAGAATTGTAAGCTGTAGCCGATTTTGAACAGTCTGATTAGGATCACTGTGCGCTGGCACGTGATTCTATAAGGGTTTCTAACGAAACCCACAAAATTTAAAATTTTAAACTATAACTTTTGAAAATTAAGTTATTTTAATTTATTGTGAAACCTGAACAATGTTTTATTGTAAGCATACCAAAATAATTAAATTTAAAATTCAAGAAATCGAAATTTCAGAAATAAGTACACTGAATCCTACGATTTGAAGTTAAATTTGTGACAGGTAAATTTTTGTTAATTTAAAAGCATTCGGTATTCAAAAAATGCCTAATTTTATGCGCAATAACTAATGGAGTATATTTTAGTTGAGTCTCGTAAAATTTATCAATATTTCTAGTTTGAAATATTGAAAATGTAGGCTACAAATATTGTTTTTTGTGCTATGTCTTAATAGAATATTTCTCCTTTTAGCACATTTTTAGTCACTTTATTAATTTGGAAAAAATGAGTGATATTATAAATTATCCAAAGCAGAACATGAGATGTGAAATCATTACATTTAAAGAAGTCATAAAATAATACATTTATAAAACATTAGTGATAATTAGTTTGATTGTATAGGAATAAACACGGTCGACTAAATAACCAGAAATATTAATATTTAGAGCAATACCACTCACGATAATGATAAATTAGTACGCGATTTAATTCAAAGCACTAGACCGAATTCAATTGAGTGATATATTATGTCGGTAACTGTAAATTCAATGAATACTGATCTCAGTACGGAAATATAATTATTAACTCGAGAGACACTTGCTTTGTGAAATGTTTAAACCATAATTAATATTTCGTGGTACGGTACACACTACACACATAGGGAAAAGTCATTTTCAAAACAAATTTTAGATAATTACGACGAATTGTATTATATAAAAGGAATAGTGTATGTAAATGACCTCTGTGTTTCACATGGACTTTCTGGTATGATTGTGAGCACCTCCTGTATCAAGTTGAACTAATTGTAAGATGTCAACAATTAGTCAGTCACCTTATCAGGAAAGCAAGTTTCAACTTGGGTTTAGATATCTATTCAAGATACGTGAATGAAAGAAGGGATGTTTTCTAGAGGATTTAAGAGGTAACTGCCCGAGGTGGTCAACCAATTAGCTAACTCTGTAGCACTTCGCCTTCAAAAACCGTTAACGAAGATTGGAGAAAGAAGAAATGAAGTTTCTCAGTACTATCTATATGAGTTTTGCCTCCGGCTTCTTCACCTTTAGTTTCATATTTTATACCAGCATCAACCAAAGACCTGGACTTTTATACTCTGTCATCTTCGCAAGATAAATAATTTGAGATAGGGTAATGAGACGAATAGTTAGCCACCCTTCAGTAATGGGCTTCCTCCTGTAAAGCTCACGTCTGAGAATGTTAAATAAGAAAATCAATATAAAACTTTTCTCATACATGACGCTTCTTCACATATACGTTTATAGTCTTAGAGTTATAATGTATTTTTGGCGAGTCATTTTTTTCAGAAAATGTCACCATTTTTATTGTTAAATTAAGGAGAACATTATGTCACTAAAGTGGAATTCTTTCTTGGCAGATCCGGGAGAATGGGGGGGGGGGGGAATAACCACTCTAAAGTTGTTTAACAAAAGTAGAAAAATATGTAATTTTCTTTAAGATGAACTTTGTTGTGGTCCAATGGAACATTGTTCTGTGAAGTTGGTAGAACGATAGGTCGGGGGGAGGGGTGGCTAAAATAACAAAAGATGTCTAAACATTTTAAAACATTTCTTAACACCTAAATTTAAATATATATTTTTCTACTTATTATTCGGAACCCATATTTGCATAGGCAGAACAAAATTTACGGCTGGTAGACTGTGGAGAAAATTAATTGGGGAAAGATTCCGCGAAATTCGTTTAAAGCTGGGTCATAGAAGTATTTGGGGAAAGTTTAACATTATTTTGGTAGAGTTTAAAACTATTTTGCGTTTTTATTTAGTAACACATTTGAAAGTCTCCTATTAGTCGTGTGTGTATGTGTATGTGTATGTCAACTGAAAAGTTATCTTTCAAGTACGTCAATATCTATTGTATTGTGTTAATTATCTACAGTCATTTTTGTTAATTGAAAAAATGATAGGTGTTCGGAATCCATTCAATCAGTGAAATAAAGGCGATCAACTTGATTTAAAACTTTTTTTTATTTCGAATTACTGGACTGAATAGAATCGCTTTATATGGTTCTAGTGGATCTTATTGTGAAGCACTAGCTTTAGGATTACAGAATTTAACAAAAAATTTGATGTTATTGGTGTTGCCTAAAGCAAAATTAATTAGATTAATTTTGATACGAAATTTTTTCTATAGGACAAATATTTGTTTCATTTAAGAAAAACATTCTCAAGCAAAACAAACAAAATTCAGAAATTATTTATCTTAATCTTAAACAAACATATAGATAATTATACTGCAAACCAAGTTCAGAAATTTAAAATTTAACATTGAAAAGAACAAACCAAAATTTTGAGAAGTTGACAACAGTCTCGGTAAAGAGACCTGCTGCTTCCGACTAGAAGTTACTAATTCTTGAAGGTTAGCACTAAAATTGTTTTAATTTGTTATTTTACTGAGAAATTACAAAATTTCTAGCAAAGAAAAGTACAAAAGTCCGGACTTCGTTTTCCTTTTTACAATCTACGAAGTTTTTATTTATTTGTTTCGTGGTTCGATTGGCTCCAGGCTGGCGGATACTGGATAGTATAGTTAAGTACATCAGCAAGAATTGAGAAGTTTCCCAGTTCAGTCGCTATTTAGTGCACCTTCGAAAATGCCTAAGGATATAAAATCAATGGAGTCTGAGGAAAGAGTTGGGAATAGAAGTAAAAAAGTGGATAAAAGGGATGTGAAAAGATTAAAACTTATATAAAAGCAAGAGAAAAGTTGGAAAAAAGGCTATAGGTTCGAATATAACCTTCAGTAAAATAATATTACAAGACATAACGTCCTGGTTTAAGGAGAATCGCGGCTAATTATCATGGTCAAATTCATTTTCATAGTATAATAAATAAATTAGGAATTTGTCATTCATTTTTTATGCAAAGATGAATCAATATAGTTTTTAACACCTTTAATTCATGAAAAAATTGTTGTTGCGATGAACTCTTTAAAATAGGCTTGTGGTTATTCAATGATTTCCTTTTATTACGTCAAGCAATGTTTTGCTTTATATAAGCAGTTCTATAACCGTCTTATGTTAATTTATGGAAATTTCATGACCACAGCGTGAAATTGCGTTCGACGATGCGTTTCGTCAAATGTGTAAGCTTCAGTTTTTCCCTGACATGAAATCTTGGTTGTAATAAATTGAAATTTTTTAAATTAGCGGCATAAAAAGTAAAAGGTTTAATAATACTATTTCTACAATATTCTAGTTTTAGCCTAAAAGCTTCCTCACTCGAAGTTTCTTATCTGAATAATTTTTGTGATGATCTCGAATTACTGTCTGTTTGGAATTATAATAAGGTTTCTGATCCTTTTTCAAAAAAGGTAATTTAAAATTTTTTAAATGTTGTTTACATATTTTGAATATTGATGTTTAAGGCCATGTGATACTCAACCGATTCCTATATTACCCACATTTGTTTTCAACACCTTATGTTCCCACGAATTAGGATATCAAATTAAAAATTTTGGAAATTAATTAAAAGGCGTTAAGGCGCGTTTGTATGGTCCTAAATTTGTGGAAATACAAAACAAATTCAAAACATGATTTTTTTTTGTAGTTCCTGAAACAAAGGATCGTACGAACGTTCATTTCTGCCTTTTAATCAATTACCTAAATTTTGAACTTGATATCTTAATTCTTGTGGACTTGAATGATTGCTCAAAACAATGTCGGTAAAGAAAGGATCGTATAAGTATTCCATGGCCTTAACAGGTTTTTTTTTTACATTTAAAACTGAGTAAGAATATCTTTAAAAAATTTGATACAGGAATAAAAAAGTGCGTTTTACGAAGGAATTTGTGTAATTGAAAACGATTTTTTGTGAAGAAGGTTAGTACCGTTTGAAACATCATCTCAGGACTTGTTGGTTGTTGTTGGAGTAATCACTTGTAATGATTTTAAAGTGTTTGGCACTGAAGAATAAAAAAGATGCCAAGCTCTTTAAAAAAAATCGATTTTTAAGATTACTTTGGTGTCAAGACGTCGTACGTCCTAGCTGACAGTACACAAGTTGAGTGAAAATGTGAATTTAATCAAGGTTGCTTTACGAATCAGTAGAGCTTTTACTTCAAATATTTTTTTGTAACATTTTTTACGGAATGTTCGCTTTTCGACGCATGTACAGCGTGGGGGAAGTGACAAATTCTGTGACCTTGGTAAAAAGCAAAAACATTTTCTAGCTGCTGCACTTGCGCTCTTTCAGCAAGATTACATTTTCTAGCTGATGCGCCTGCGCATTTCAATTCAAATTTACTTTCCAGGATTGCTGAAGTCGTTAACTTATTTTTGGCATTAGGAGTCGACACGACAGACTGATTGCGTGTAATGAATAGTGATCAGACAAACACAAAGAGATCAATGACTATAAATTACTGATTAATTACCATAAATTACTGAAATAAAATTTGGTTCTTTCAAAAATTTCGAACCTGCTGTTCAATAATTCGAAAGAAAGAAAATGATCAGAAAAATTGACAGTTTTTTTACTCAAACAATTCCCAAACTTACAATTTTTACAAGTCTATTATTGAAATGTTATCCTTTTCAAAATCTTTTAGTTAGATTTGACTACATTTTTCATATTTTGTAGATCGAACCCACTGAAACAAAAGTTTTGCATCCCCGAACTTGACAGATTCACGGTTTTGTGTATACAGGATGTGGGGTGTTTTTAATATCTCCAAAAATTGAGGCAAGGAAATTGACATTTCTTAAGAACCAACACTGCGGGATTGTAGGAAGCAACCTCTAATAGGAAAAGAGTTTAAGTTTATTTGAAGGGTTGTTTAAAAATCGTTTAAAGGCTCAAGTGAGGAAATCGACATTTTCTATTATTTAAATTCACGGGAGATTTTTCGATTGAACTACTAGGTTCAAAAATCACTTCAAAATGAGGACAGAAACTGTCTTGCACCAGGAAAAGTAATTCAGTACATTTTAAGGGTGGTTTCATCATCCCTTAAAGATTCAAGCAATGAAATCGACATTTCCTGTAAGCCAAAATCACAGCTGAGATTTTTTGATTGATGTACTAGAGTCGCAAATCACTTTACAATAAATGTGGGAAACATTTCCTAGCAGGACGAGTTGTTGAATTTATATTAAGGGTTGTTTTTACATCCCTTAAAAATGTAAGCAAGAAAACCAACATTTCCGAACGACTGAGTTATCGAAAATACTTAGATTTATCTAGCTTACACATCTTCTGCAGAGCATGTACGTCCAAAGAAAACCTGTTTAATTATAAATTCAGAGCGATTAGTCGCTTATGACATGCACGACCATCGATGTGACGTATTTCCGACTACTATTTGATAAATCATGAAAACAACGATTTCTCGTCAACAAAAATGGTTGTAGATTCTCAAATGAAACTCGATTTTCCCTTAAAATAGCTTAGTACATTAAAAGGGAACACATACAATTCAAATTAGTAATTGAATTTATTTCCCTTGTTTGAAATTGTATGGGATGATAAAACAACCCCTAGAATAAGTTCAATGACCTTTTCTGGTAGGTGATATTTTGCAAATTTATTCGTAAATCATTTTCGACAACAATAGCGTAATCAGAAAATCTCCCGCGGTTTTTGATTTTTAGGAAATGTCGATTTTCTTGCTGGAATATTTAAGGGATGTAAAAACAACGCTTAAAATAAATTTAACGAGCCAGGGAAAGTTTCACACATATATGTTTTAGTGATTTCCGATCCTAATGGTTTATTAAAAAAATCTTCCGTGGTTTTGATTGTTTGAAAATGTTGAGTTCATAGCTTGAATCTTTAAGGGATGATAAGACAACCCTTAAATAAAATTCAAATACTCTTCCTGCATGCGGATATTTTCACAGTTATTTTTAAGTGATTTACGACACCGATAGGCTAATCAAAAAATCTTCCATGGTTTTGATTTTTGGGGAATGTCGATTTAATTGTTTGAATCTTCAAGGATGATAAAACAATCCTTCAAATTAATTCAAATACTTGTCCTGATAGTTGAAACTTTCCACATTGATTTTTATGTGATTTTCGACGTCAATAGTTTCATCGAAAAATCTCCCGTAGTTTGGATTGTTAGAAAATGTCGAATTCCTTAATTGAATCTTTAAGGGATATTAAAACAACCCTTAAAATAATTTCAAACACTTTTCGTGTTAGGGGATGCTTTCTGCACTTGTTTTGAAGTGAATTCTGATCTCAATAGTCTGATCTACAAAATTAGATATTGCTCGATATTTCAGAATTCCATATTGTAAACAAATTTTAATTAGACATTTTGACTGGAAGCCATTTTCTGTACATTTTGTATCAAACCCTTTTTGGATTTCTTCCAAATAGCTTAGGCTAACATACGTTTTCTGAAATTTTTGGTAATTTATCAATTCACCGGATCAAAAAGTAATTAATATCAAATTGGTAGCTCTTTTTTGGATGAACAAGTTTCGTCTAATTATTTCTTTGCGTAGCTTGTGTCGTTTGTCCAAGAATTTAATTGATTTATTTTTATTGCTGTTTTTTTTACAAATAAAACAAAAATTATGCATCCTATCAAAAAATAATTACAAATAAATATGTTGCTCTTTTATGGGTGAACAACTTTTGTTTTAATTTTTTTTCATAGCTTGTGTCGTTTGCCCAAAAATTTCACCTTTTCATTTTTAATGTTGCTTTTTACGAATAAAACAAAAACTATGTGTCCTATAAAAAAGTGACCAATAGAAAATTTGCATTTTTTTTGGGTACATAATTTTTGTCGCTTCATATTTTTTCGTATCTTGCATAGTTTGACGGCAAAATGGATTTTTTTATTTTTCAATATTTTTTGTGCGATCAAAATTTTAATTTTCGATTTTTCACGAAAAATTAAAAAGTTGTTATGATAATCTTGTGGGGTTTTCAACAAGCAACGTTTTGGTTTTCTTGACTTTTTTTTCAAATCGTGCGTCGTGAGGATAAATTCTTTCATATTTTGAGTATTGTGAATAGCCATACATAGCATTTTTAAATATTGAAAAAAGGGGTCTCAAAAATTTTGAAAATGCTCTAACTTTTTGAATTTTCATCCAAAATGGCTGGGTATTGAACTCGACCTTCAGTTTAGAACACTTGAAGAAAAAACCAAAGGCCAATCTAATAGATTAACTTTTTCAAAATTGATCGTGCTCACAGACAGACATAAATATATACAGACATACAGACAGACAGACAGACAGACATACATACAGACACATTCGTGAAAACATGTTTTTCGGGTTCAGAGGGTCTCAAAACGTGGGCTTTTGACAACCGTTGTTGTAGAGCACATTCAAGAAAAGTTCGGTTCTTTGACGAACAATTAAGTCGATTACGTGTATATTCGAATTTCGCAAAAGTAAAAGATTCAGAGCTATCGGAATTACTTGAAGGTTTAAGTATTGAATGTGACACCTTGATTCTTGACAAAGTTGTAGAATTTTGTTTATCTGAAAAAAATACTTCTTTTCACTCTTTTGAAAAATATGTTTTATCCTCACGATTTGGATTAAGTGCTATCTCTAGACGTAACCTAATTGATTGAAAAAACTACTTCCGAAGGTTGGGCTGTATTTTAAAATTGGAGAAATGTTGGTTTCGAAAAAGCTTATGTTTCGAAGTATCTCATACAAAAACATTCTTGACTTTCTGAGATGACGGAGTCAGAGCTGAAAGTCTTATTTACGGGTTCCTATCAACTCTCACAAGCAGTTTCGTACTTGGCAGAAATAATGAATGAGAATGGATCTATCAATTGCATTTAAAAAAAAGGGCAGGCAAATATTCTAAAGGTCCAGGTACAGTCAAGAAACGTTAGTCGGAAATAATATAGATGTTTCGTTGATTACAGACCAAATAGTGTAATAGTGTGAGTATTGCAGAAAATAAAATATATTATGCTTCTGAATGTGCCAATGGTTGAAGAACAGTTGGCTGCTGTTCCCATATAGCAGCCATTATTTATTACTTATCACACGCAAGGTACTTGTCAAAAATCGCAAGGCCTGCTGAAATTCTCAGTAAATTGTTTACACAAAACATTATGGCCCCCGTTGGGTTCAACTTCACAAATGGTAAAATAAAGATTTGACAGTGCATCAACGATAGCAGGTACCTTTCAGTGTCATGCGTTTATTCCTTACCAAGATCGGCAATTGCAGTTAAAGAAATTTTTAGCTGCAATAGAGTGCGATTTTTCTCAGAAAAAAAAAAAATTTTGAAGGAATCAAAGGCAACGAAAAAAACAAAAAAGCCATCTGTCAATGTAAGAAAATCAAAGACAACGAAAAGAGCAAAAAAGCCATCTGTCAAAGTAAATAGAAAAGTTAAGAAGTTGGTAATTAGAAGAAAGAAAGGAGCAAAGAAGTAAGATTTAAAATAACGTTTAAATACAGTCTGCAGGGTAGGGTGTCTTAAAAAAACGCAATGTTCTTTTTTTTTAAGGCGCACAGCCCCCTAAACTTGTTCTATTTGGTGAAAAAATAAATTCATATTTTTCTTTTCTTTTTAAAATAATTTTAAACCGTGGTCCTGGGGCATTCAAGTTTCCCAAAAAGAAAGGATCCAACTGTTCCAACTGTTGGTACCATACGCTCAGAAAAACAAAATTGACCCAATCAGACCAAAAATACTACCCCTTGGCTTCAAAGACTACACTTTATAGGGGTGAAAATATTATATTTTGAATTTTAAAGAATTTATGCGTTATTCATTGGAATTCTTGGTACGTAAATGACTTAACAATATAAAGGAAAATGCCAAATTATTTTTCACAGAAAATTACCCTGCAAATTAAAAGAAGATCCTTCTGAAATACAATTTTGGGACACTTTAAGGCCCCAGGACCACGGTTTAAAATTATTATAAAAAGAAAAGAAAAATATGTATTTATTTTTTTACCAAACTGAATAAATTCATGGGGTGCGTCATAAAAAAAAGAACATTGCGTTTTTAGGACATCCTACTGCAGGACCGTAGATGCATCGCTTTACTTATTATTTAATTTCTCGAAAA
>CAKNWT010163184.1:0-14081 GCA_932066315.1 Andricus coriarius
AAAAAAAATCAACATCGATTTTGGTGGAATCTCCTAATATTACGTGCGTTATTTTTAATTTTGTTATAATTGTCAAAAAATTACGCCATGAAAATGGCAAATTAGGTGTCTTAATAATAAATACAAAAACACCTACTGCTTATTCTCTAATGCAGGCGATATGCAAATTGAGTAATAACCGGCGCACTTTAATGGCGCCTTAACAAGTAGGTGGTGCCTGGAAGATGCAAGGTAAGGAGATGATAAGTGATAATCTCGATTGTCTGAGGTACAATTTTTCAAAAAAAAAACAAAATTGACGAGTTGTAAAACGCCTTTGCCTTAATTTACTTGTCATCTCAAACATGTACTTTTCAAGACGTAAATAATATTCAATGTTTGTTCTATGTATATTAATTGGTGTCTCAATAAAATCGTGAGTCCTTGCGTAATGAATTATGAGACCATCAACCTATCAATCACTGCGTGTGACTTGGATACGTACACATTTAACAAATTGGTAATTAATTTTAAAAAACAATTTTTATGAGGCATTTGTCTTCTTTCTGTGCAGTATTGCTGATTTTTTATTAAAGAAAAAATAAGCTGTAGAAAAAAAAGGTTATTATCAACTTTTATCCATGAGTTTTGTTTATTCGAACAGTCTATTCGCCTTTATCTTACGGTTGAAATTTTCTGTGGAGGATACTTGCCAAGTTGATTCGAACTTGTATTAGGACAAGAAGTGTTATTGTATGTTTTGATAAACATATCGAATTTCTCTTAAAGAAAATTATGTTACCAATTTATGGTTCAGGCCTTCAATATTAGGAATTATGCTCTATAAACAGGTAGGGACCAAACTGTTTACATCTGCTGAGGATTAAAATTTCAACACAGATAAAACTGCCAATTTTGTAATAAATGATTTAAAAATTAAAAATTCGGAACCTGCCAGTCTCATCAACTACAGGCTTAGAACATTCTCCATAAAAGGATAAAAACTATTATTTTCTACAAATATCTAGTGAACTGTTGGTGATAGGGAAAAATGGACATTTTTAGATTCACCATCCAAAGAACATGATTATTGCAGGTAAGGAGACTTATTAATACATACAAAATAATTACTATGAAGATAAATAATATAAGCATTCTGTATAAGTTGAAGTAGATTAGTGATGACCATCGGAAGCCTTGGGAGCCTTTTGGAATAATCTTGCCTTTGTCTTGAGTTGGACCAGGGGTGAGACTTAGAAAACATCTTGAGCATTTCTTGGCTATGTCTTGATTGCGGGGTAATTAAAGACTTAGACAAGTCAAATTTTTTTTCCCTCGGGAATCATCATCACCATCATCTATTCTACTTGATACTGCTGTATATGATAGTATAAATCCAATAATCTAAATAAATGCAAGTAGTATACCGGGTAAATTTCAATTTCAAGGTCAATTTCAATGTAGTCATAGGGAAGAGTGAGTGCGAATGAGACGCTAGTAGATGGCGCCTAAGTGATCTCTGTCGCACTCATGAATATGACTACTATGAACTCGGTCTTACTGTATAGACCACGATCGAGAGTTCGCCGTGATATCACGTCTGCGTTATCAGTGCTTGGTAACCAGGCTCTCATTTCTTACGGCCGCTGGAGGAGTGGCAACGTAGGTGACGTGACCAATGTTGATGTTTATTTTTATACCGCCCCCCCTTCTGACACACTAATCTCCAAAAACTTATACCGCCCCACTCTTGCGTAATATTAACTGCCGCAGCTTCTTATTGGATCAAGGATAAAAACAAATATATATCTGGGTGAATACGGTATATTTTATTATGACTTTAATTTAAGAAATCAAAATTACTCTTCAATTTACACTTGTTTAGGGTGCAATTGTGTGTGAATGTGTAATTTCACGTAGAATAATATCATATAATGTAGTATCCTTGATTGCTACGGCTTTTGCTTTTTCCTTAATTTGAACAACTATATCATTAAATCTGGAATTTTCCAGCGACATGAATCTTTGCTCATATGCGCGTCGTCAAATAATGTCCGTTAAAGACTGCGCCCTCTAGTTGACTACATGAAGAATATTTTGTAAATGTTAGGCTCCTAACCTAGGAGTGGGCAATTCTAAATGCCCCGAACTAGGTATGTGAGCACTTTTAAGTGCACCGAAGTAGGTGTGGGCATTCTCAAATCCAACTAGGTCTGGATAAAATAAAATGCCTCGAACCCATTTTAGTTGTCTTTAGATGAAGATTTCGCATTTTGGAAACCAATAAAACTTTATTTTTTCTGATAAAAAACGAGAATTTTTATTGAGGCACATTCTGAACCACAGAATCGTCGTCAATGTTAAGGATGACAAAAAGAAGGAATCATGTATTAGATAATCAAAGTAAAAAAGCGATAAAGATGATAAAATTATTATTATTGTTATTGTTGAGAGTTTTTAAAGCTGACATAACATCAGTTATGTAATATTTGCACGTATTTATTTCTACACGAACTTTTGGTATGACATTTGGAATTACACTTAACATTTATTTGTTTGTTTTTGAATTGTTTATCAATGTAATATCGCTTGCAATTAAAACAGATAAATTTCGGCCTTGATCCAGAATCCAAACTTGAAACAGAACGTAGATTTTCTTTACCTGTAAGAACTGTTAGAAGCTTCCGTAAAACTTTATTTCTACAGTACAATGTTTCTAAAATACTATTTTCTATCCCAAATTTATAAGATGTTTTTTGCCCTGTAGTTGCTTGATACTATAAGTTGGAAGTGTAATAACTGTAAAACCTAGATATATATTTTTGTACGGTGTCATTTTTGCGTGTCCTGTTTTTAAATAGGATGACTTCATGCTGTTATTTTCAAGGTAAATCAGATGAATCTGGGTTGCCATCATTGGTATCATTTTAGCACCACTTGAGACTGTTTTTTCTGAGTCTTATTCTAATATCTGAAATTAGCCCTGAAATAATACTTTTTTACACTGTTTACTCACAAATCTTGATAATTATTTATTACTTTCCAAAATGCTACGTCACAAACTGGGTGGATCCAAAATCTCCTACCACAACTAACAACTTTCCTCAGACAATACAGACAAAAGGACCCCACTGATTCATCATCCCTTCTGGTATTTCGCTTGTATTTTGTATTTATTTTGTAGTTTGTATTTACTTGTATTTCACCTACGCACTCTGTGAAAGTGAGTGTCAAATTTTGAGTATGGCTCGCCTACGGAGCCATAGAGTTGCTACTAGCTCTTTGCACTTGTTTTCCGGGTGCTCGTTCCATGACAGCTTCTTATCTAGGATGACTCCTAGACCTTTAGCTCGTTCTTTGATTTCCAGTTGTTGTCCTCTCAATTTCAAAGTACTCGTGGTTCCCAAAGTATACCGTCTGGTGAATTCAACCGCGTTGTTCTTACTCGAATTGACCAATAATCCAGTCTTCTTGCACCAAGAATCCACTATCCCCAGTGCTTGCTGCATTACTCCGAAGAGCACATCCAGATGCTGGATGCGCGCGATAACCAATATATCGTCCGCGTAGCTTATAACGTGGTAGCCCTGACTTGTGAGAAGATGAAGCAGTTCATCCACTTCTAAGCACCACAGCAGGGGCGATAAAACGCCTCCCGGTGGACATCCCGAATCAAAGGTTCCACATAAAGTGGTATCACCCTTCGTCGTTGTTGTGTTCTTGCTGGCCAACATGTGGTAGGTTTATTCCACGACTGCTATAGGCACACCATGTGCAGTCATGGCTGCCCTGATCACCTGTCTGGTGGTGTAGTGCAAGGCTCCTTCGATATCCCCAAAGGTTCCAATCGCGAGACCTTTCTAGTTCATTTGTCCCTTGATTCGGTTCACTGCTCCGCTTAGGGCCGTCTCGGTCGAGTGACCAGGCCTATAGGTATGCTGCTCCTTTTGAAGTGGCCTACTTGACAAGACCTTGTCGCGGATATATCTATTCACAAGTATTTCTACTGTTTTTAGTAGTATAGATGTCCGGCTGATGGGACGAAATCCTTGGATGAAGTATAATCGATCCTGCCTGCTTTCGAAATGAAGACTATTCTCGTACTTCTCCATGTCATTGGGACATATCCCAGCGTGAGACTAGCCCTAGCAACTCTCGCGAGCGGTCCTATGATGATCACTCTCACCCTCTGTAAGAGGACCAGCTACATGCCATCCACACCAAGAGACTTGTAAGGACTGAAAGACTTCAGGGCCCAACTGACCCTGGAGGGAGTAAGAATCTCGTTGGCTAGCCGCCTTTTCGGACCCAGCTGGGCGACTTTGGTTGCCTCTGAGGTGTCGCCCCCTTGTTTCCAGACCTGATAAAGCCCGGAAAATGTGCCTTGATCAGGTAAGCCATGGTCTACTCGTCCGACGCTGAGTATCCCCCGTCGGGCAGTTTTAGGGTGCCGAGAACAGCATCTGGGTTTCGAGAAAGCAGCTTGTCCAGTCTAGCTGCCTCTGCTCTTTTCTCGATGTCTGTGCAAAAGTTGTCCAGCTTTCTTGCTCCGCCTCACGTATTGCACCCCTGTATTCATCCCTCATTATCGTAAGTGAGGTCCATAGTTCATCCGTTTTGCCAGTCTAAACCTCTCTCTGGTTTCCCTGCGAAGCTCTTCTGGTTTCCCGTTAAACCTGTTGGTCTCACCAGCATTTCGGACTCTTGTGGGTCGACAATTGCTTTCATATGCAGATTTGATGCCCAACATAAAATTCTTGGCTGCCATCTCCAGGGTGTCCACATCTCCAATTGACCTGAGCACTTCCGAGAGTGCACTCCTTAGTTACGTGGAAAACTGGTCCCAGTCCGTTCTTCTTGAAATTCTGGCTCACTTAGGGTCCGCGGGTACAAAAGATTCCAATTCGAACTCTATCTGTTCGTGATCTGGGAGCGTGCGTTCGTCTAAGGCTTTCCACTTCCTGACATTGTCTCTAAAACTAATGGTACAGAGAGTGATGTCGATGGCTTCCTCCCTGACCCAGTAGAAGAGGAGGACCCCTTACCTGGCAGTAATCCACCAGTGTACGTACCTCCACTGGTGGGTTGGTATCGCTGTCATAGGGAAAGTAGGTTGATACCATGACTAGCTTCCCTATTCTTTTAAGATCTGTGGCTATCACTATCAGGTCTCTTGAACATGAATCTAGCAGCCAGAAAACGTTGACTCCCTTTGCCATTATGCAGGCTCTTGGTTTGGCCGCCTTGGAGACCCTGTAACAAAAACGAGCCCCCACTAATCCCCTTATGGTATCTCGAACTAAGCAAGGTTCCTGGATTAGCGAGATACCTGTGCGCCTCACAGCCATGCTCATCTCCAGAACCGCAGAGGCACCTTTGCCTTGATGCAAGTTAATTTGGGTAATGTTTAGGCCATCAGCAGTCATTTAGATTTGCTCCCGGTCTTCCGTTGTCCCGACAGGCTCCTCCTGCCCTTGGTTGGCAATTCTAAAGCTGACCTGTCCAAAGTGGTAGAAGGGCCTGTGCTTGATACCTCCCACTGTGTCTTCTTCCTGAGGCCTGTCGTGCCATGCGATTCGCCAGCACGCTGTCCTTAGTGAAGGGTTGAAATCCTCCAACCGCTGAAGGCCCACAGACGGGCCTTCCAGAAGTGTCTCCCTGAAGAGCTCAAACTGCTCCGCAGTTAGCAGTGAGTCCGGGTAGCTCGTGTCGGCCACCACCATCGTCAGGGGGTTAGTCCTCTGGGCAGCCGTCAGTCCAGTTCTCGACAAATCTTTGTTCGCCGGCTGCTGGGCTGTCTTGTGCCTCTTTATAGGCTTAGCCCCCACCCCCCTGGAGGGTCCTCTGAGCCCCTCCCTCTCTTCTGAACCTCGGTGCTGGTTGCCGGTGTTGTGGTTGCCAACGTTCCAGCCCTCGCAGCCAACTACAAGGTCTTACAGCTCCTAGGAGAGGGTTCAAATTAACGAAGAAACAAATATACACTGGCGCTTTACATGCAATTACATTCTCAACAAGTGTAAATGGGTAAAAAACGATGTAATTAAAAACTATATACTACAAAAGTTGACATTATATTACTTATTTTTATCTTATTTCTAATTAATTTTTATTTCCTAAATTAAAATCATAATAAAAGCGTACCATATTCAGCGGGAAATATATTTTGTTTATCTTAGATCTGATAAGAAGCTGCGGCCGTTAATATTACGCAAGAGCGGGCGGTGTAAGTTTTAGGCGAGTTATGTTTAAAAAGGGGGTGGGGTATGAACATAAACATCAACATTAGTGACGTCAACTGCGTGACCACTTTTCGAGAGACAGTAAAAGATAAGAGTGATTGCCGAGCACTGATAACGCAGTTCATGTCATGAAGGACTCTTCACCGTGGTTTATGTACTACTAATGAATCCTGACTTTGTTTTATTTCTTCTTACAATCAAGAATTTTACTATATTCTATACAGATAGTTACTCTCTAAATTTATCACAAAAAATGCACTCTATATGCGGCAACTGTCTTATTTAATGCCTTATAGTCTGACATCATTATTATTTAATAGCGCTTTGTTTGCTAGGCCGGAAAAGTACTGTTAAGTCAAAATACAAATTTTGAAAATAACGCTCCCATAAGAGATGTTGAAAGATTGTATTTTTGTATAGTATTACATGAGGCAAATTTGAAAAAATGAATAATTTCTCCATTTTTTAACGGAATCCTCTCAAACTTGGCAAGGCAAATGAGTTACCATAATTTCTGAAGATGAACTAGCTTATCTTGTAAATTTTACGAAAATTTCATTGTAAAATCGGAAAATTCTTCTTACATTATAGATTCCAGTAATTTTTTGTCATCATCAATTACTTCGCCGACCTTTAAAGCATCAATTTCAGGTTCTGAAGTGAAGTCGTAGTATTTTTATGTATTTCGTCCTAAGCGGACCACTTCTCATCATTCTTTTCAAAACATCATTTATTTGTTTTTAATTATATTCCATGTAACTATAAAAATAGTCTACCTGTAAAATTAGTTTCTTATTCCTTTCTATATGTGATTTGAAAAATCGACTTATCTAATTGCCGCTAAAAATGTTAATTGGGCACCAAAAACTGGAATATGGCTACAAAATATATTGAAGAATTTCACCAAAATATTATTCCAATATTCACCGACAATGACAACATCTTATTTGAAAATCCACAAAACTTTGTCGCTTTTTTCTAACAGTTTCAAATATTAAAAAAAGAAATAGCTGTTTTCTATAGCCTCAGCTATAGTTATTATTATTATTATTACGTTAAGCTTGTAATTATACCTAACACCAGGAATTAGTTATTAGTTCATTACAAACAAAATATAGGTAATTAGGATTTTGAGATCACGTAAAAGGATAATTACAGTGTATCAATGATAAAACAGATTCTGGCTTTCAAGTTCAATAGTAATTTCTTCTTTCTAAGATTATAGAAAATATTTTTAATACAAATGGATGTTTAAAACAAATGGTTAGAATTACTGTAGACTGAAGGATTTTAACCTTTCGCGGTAAACTCCAAAGATGCGTAGTGGTTTAATTAAAAAAAATTTGTTCTTACGGACGAAATGACCAAATAAAATTTTTTTTAGCTAAACTTCTACACTTGAATGAACGGTCAATAAAAAGGTGGTCTCGATGTCGATACACTTTTTTGCGGATAAAACACCTATAAGGATCAGCTGCATTTTCGGCATTTGAATGCATTCTTTATATTTATTTTCTTGCTAAATGATGTAAAATCATGTAAAATTCACAATTAACCATGATTGAAGACTAAAAGACAACAATCGTCATTGCTACACTGGTTTTTGTACAATTCAAAAAGATTTTTTTTACTGCGGGATCAGTTTTTTTTCTAAAAAATAATATCTTATCACAACAGGTTGTCTCCAAACAACAATTTTCACTGATATAAACAATTTTTGTAAATACGTATACTTATGTCGCAGTTTGAATAAAAAAATGTTCTTTTCTGCAGTCATTTCTTTTCATCTGAAGAATAATATCCTGACGCAATGGATAGCTATTGATCAATAATTGGCATTGTCTTTAAAAATTCGTATTAGTGAATTCACATTCTTAGCCTTATTTGATGTATAAGAGCTTTTCTGCAGGCGAGAAAAAGAATCTCATAATTTAAAAAAGACAAAAAAACATGTGATTACATTTATGAGAATTGATAAACACAATGATAATAATTATTACTATATCTTGTCAAATGGCAATGTTTGGTAATAATATTCTTCTTGAGATCAAAACAAGTGACTCTGCAGAAAAGAAACATGTAATACAGTGAAACTTCGATAATTTGAATTCCTTGATAATTCGATGAATATTATAAGCTCCGCCGTGATAATATCCTCAGTAACTTGAAGTACGGCAGTGAGTAACTAACATACTTCGAAAAATTCATATTTATAACCTAGGCGATTGCATGTGATTGGCCCGTTGTGAGTGGTGGGGATTGGCGTGTGTGACGAAGGTGGGGTTAACGTGTATTAAAACGGTGATTCTGCTAGAATATAAATCAAGGCTGTGTGCTCATGCAGTTCTGTGTTAAATCGGACTGAGACCTCAACGCTTTCAACCGTATTAGACGAGGACACAGATAACATTGAGCATGCATAAATAGTGTATCGCAGTTTCTCTTCAGATTCATGTTCAGGAGGTCCTAGATAATAAAAAAATGCAGGGTGCCGGCTTCTGATAGTAGCTTCTGATAGCAACTTTCTACTAAAATTAAGTATATTTTCTTTATTTATGTTTAATTAGACATATTTTAACCAATCTTAGTGAGAAACTCCGTAAAAAACTCATATCATCCCTTTACAGCCACCCTGAAGTATCAATTATTCCCAGAGCGGCACGCTTACAATGCGCATCCCTGGCGGACCGAATAAACGGAATGGATACGCTACAGCGTATCCTTGAAGTATCCACATCGTATCCTCTCCGTATCATGGAAGAAAAACTCATTAAAAAAGGAAGATGAACATTTAACTTGTTGAAATTGGGATTCTACGTGAAATTTTGCGTTAGAAGGTCACGGAGTAATTGCAATAGTTTTTCTTGCAACGATAAAAACTTTAAAAAAATATAATACCTATTGACAACGTGGGTTGCAGGCGACGTAGAATCCGAATTTCAACAAGTTAAATGTTCATCTTCCTTTTTTAATGAGTTTTTCTTCCATGATACGGAGAGGATACGATGTGGATACTCTAAGGATACGCTGTAGCGTATCCATTCCGTTCATTCGGTCCGCCAGGGATGCGCATTGTAAACGTGCCGCTCTGGGAATAATTGATACTTCAGGGTGGCTGTAAAGGGATGATATGAGTTTTTCACAAAGTTCTTCACTAAGATTGGTTAAAATATGTCTAATTAAACATAAATAAATAAAATATACTGAATTTGAGTAGAAAGTTGCAAATTAACTGATTAATTTGTAAGAGATACCGCCGTTCCTTGCTCTCACCCCCTACCCCCACTCCCTGAGTAAACGCACACCGTCAGAAGCCGGCACCCTACATTTTTTTATTATCTAGTTCCCCCTGAACATGAATCTGAAGAGAAACTGCGTTACACTATTTATGCATGCTCAATGCTACCTACGTACTGCACTATATGGAGAAGATGACGTATAAAAAACTATCTTTGAATGAGAAAGTAAAACTCATTCAATGTGTTGAGAAAGGAGTCAAGAGGAAGAAGGACATTGCTGCTGATTTCGGAATACCTGCCAACTCTCTGAATACCATTTTTAAGAACAAGGAGAAAATTTTGTCTGCTGCTAAAAATTCTTGTTTATAGCCCGATCAGAAGCGCATGAAGACATCCCGCATTCCATTATTGGAAACATCGATGGTGAAATGGATGAAATCCGCTCGAAACAAAAATATTCCCTTATATGGTCCTATTGTCCAAGAAGAATCTGATTTTTTCGCAACTTAATCAGGATGTAGGACATTAAGTGGCGAAAGTGCTTCTGTTTTGGAAGAAGACTGTGATAAGTTCCTCACTTACATCTTGCCTGATTTGCTGGCTATGTATACAATAGAGGATTGCTTTAATGCAGATGGAACTGGTCTTTTTTCAAATGTTTACCAAATAGAACTTTGAAATTCAAAGAAGACTCTTGTCATGGCGAAAAAAAGAGCAAAGATCGTGTTAATGTTACGGTCTCCGCTAATATGTCTGTTAAAGAAAAATTAAAGTTCTTGGTAATAGGCAATTCAAAAAATCCACGATGTTTGAAGGAAGTCAAGTCTTTACCAGTATTTGACGAGAGTAATCAAAAATATTGGATGACCAGTTTATTATATGAAGACTGGCTTCATAAAATTGATCGCGAATTCCAAAGAGAAAATCGGAAAGTTCGTTTATTTGTATATAATTGTCCGGCTCATCCGAAAGTTTTAATGAAAACATTAGAATCCGTAAAAGTGGTATACTGACCACCGAATTTGAATTCAAAATTGCAACGAATGGATCAAGATATAACCAAGAACCTTAAAGGTAATTACCGAAAAAGAATCATAAAAAGATTGCTCAAGGCTTCGGATGAGAAAAGGGGGTACCTGATTTTAATTTGTTGGATGCTATTTTCTATTTGAACAAAGCTTGTACTGATGTCACCAGTGGAACAATTGCGATTCGCTATCGGAAGGCTGGCTTCTTGAAAGCTGAAGTTCAAAATGCTGCGATGCAAGAAGAGGTCGAACATTCTGCGGATGGTATTTCTGAAGAGTGGACTGATCTACAAAGGAAATTAGGATTCACAGATATAAGCTTTGAAAATTTGGTTGATGTGGACATGAATTTAATAACGGCTACAAAACCTACATACAGTGAGATATTGAAAAGCGTAAAGGAATAAGAATCTGTGATATCTGATGACAAGAATGATTTCCAGGATTAGGGTGTAACACCGTCATCGAAATTCAAAGCTGCTGAATTTGGTTTAGCAATTTCTCGTAGGCTTGTTTCTGAACAAAGTGATGTTCCAGATACTACCTTTGCTGCTTGAGACTTGATTAAAAACTTCTTCAAGGTAAAAAGTTGCACCAAACAAAATAAAATTACTGATTTCATTGATTAATCTGCTATTTGCAAATGATCACTTCTCGTTCTTTTCATCCTTCTTTATAAGAGGCATTAATTTAATAACAGATCGTCATCCTTTTCCATTTACCTGATTCTTCTACCTTATCAAAATGTTTACGTTCAATTATGCTTTTTCTAAGCATTAAATATGCGCAAAAAAAAGTGTCATGCAGTCCTTATCGGCAATAGTTTAACCTTTAAGAGAAATTCATATTAAGTGCTATGGAACGTACTATGGACGTATTTAAACGCATTATATGCGTTTATATTCTTACTTTCGATAATACGAATTTTCGATAGTTCGAAGTTTTTTCGGTCCCGAAGCACTTCTTAGTATCGAAATTTCACTGCATGTTCAAAAATGAGAATGATTAATTATTAATTGTTGACAATAATCACACGTGTTGTTGAATGTCAATTTCTTTTCTCAGCATATCATTCTTTCAGAGGAAAAGAAATGATTTTGCACACAAAAATGGTCTGTGTTCGAAAACGTAAAATAAGTAAAATTATGTTTAAGAATGGTTCATAACGATTCATAACAATCACCATTCTTGTCGTTTAGACAGAGGTTGTGGTTACTTATTAATGTTACATAATCCAAAGAATAAACCAGTGCCTGAATGAAATCAAACACTGAAAATGCAGCAGATGCCAGTTTTCTCCATTAATTTTGCTTATAAAAATTATATAAAGGCATTCAAAGTATAATAAACGCTAAATTTACTCATTTTAGTTTACTCATTATATTTTTTTTTAGAGGAAATGTGAAAGAACAGAGCAAAGTACGTAGTACAAATCGATGCGTGCGAATGAAACTATGCCATCATTTGGTTCTGATATTAAAAACACGTCGATTTTCATGTTTTAAATTGTGCAGACAATGTAAAAAATAAAAGTCTACGTCTTTTTAATTTCGAAGTCAAAATAAAATTCAGAGATTGCAGTCAAGGAAAAATTAGCGTTATACTTTTAACATCAAAATTGAAAAGGGAGATCAGAGCGACGAGTATAATCTTAAAATATTTTCAATTTAGATAAAAATATACCTTTTTTTCGGTATATAAATTACAGCAGTAAATATTACACTCACCTCCTGATTAGACCAAGTTCTGTCTATTTTAATGAAAAACCGTTAACATTATCAGTTTTTCAGAAATTTTCTTCAATAATAATAATCCTATATGAAAAAAGAGAAGAAAATCTTTTTGTCTTAGAGAAATTTTTCTCTAGAAAAAACTGCTACAGTTGTCTCGGAAATCATTACCTGTGGAGAAAAAATTTTCAATTAGAAATATTTGATGTGGAATTTGGCCATTTTAAAGAATTTTTCACTAAAATATATGAAAAAAAGGTGAAAAGCAGTTGAATTTTGGAAAAAATATTTGATTATTCATTCAAGAATCGCGTTTATTAATGACGATATTTTAAACAGAAAACAAAATTTGAGTCTTAAAAATATTTTATTTAGAAGATTTTATTTTTGCTGAACTACTTTTTTTTATTTCCTTGTTTACCTTAAAATTATGCGACTTTAATAAATGAAAACTTTTTTTTGCTATCAAAGGAATTCCTGTGACTTGAATATATCCAATCTCTTAATGCATATTGTTTAATATCTGGAATCGACAAAAAATGATTTGTCATACACTTTTTTAATGTCCTGTATAAAAGTTATTACATTTTTCAAACAATTTACTTCAAAATACCATAAGGCTGACATTTTTGTCTTTGGAATGATCCACACATACAATAAACAATATTTAATATACATAATTCTTAATTGAATCAATATATACTATATATATTTTTTCTATAATTTGCGAAAAAGTGCCAGTTTTTCCACCTGTTTTTGGTGTAAAAAGTGACCGATTTTTGGTCGATGACGTGACGCATGCGCAGTGCCGACCTTTCCGGGCAACAGTGAAAAAAGTGGACGGACGCAGTGAGAAAAGTAAATGAATGCAGTGACAAAAGTCAGGCAGAGTGAAAAAAGTAAATGAAGTGCAAACTACTTCGTGTTACTCCGTGTGTGTTCGTGCTGCCTCGGGTGAGCTCGTGCGCAGGCAACTTCATTGTATTTTCCGACTCTCGTTCCTAACCTAAAAATCAATTTCCAAAAAGTTGTTGATTGTCAATGGTTTAACCGCTTCTATGGATATGGACGAAATTGCTTGGCGAAAGCAAAAAAACACCGTCAGTTTCTCCGAACATACTGTGCTTGGTTTTTTCGCGGATAATCGGAAATTTGGTTAGTGGCATTCTAACCAAACATTCTTACCAGCTTATTGCTACGGCCATATTATTGCAATAGTTTTGATAATTGCCATTGTTCGTGTTGCGTCAATCGACTAAAAATCGCCCTCTTTTTACACAAAATACAGGTGAACAAAAACTAGCACTTTTTACACAAATTATAGAAAAAGTATCGTGTCCCACACCTTGAAAAAGCGACGATTTAAAACTCGTGTGATAGCCACCCTCGCTCCGCTCGGGTAGCTAACTTCACACTCGTTTTAAATCTCTCGCTTTTTCAACTTGTAGCACAATATACTATTAACTTCAATGTTAGTATCAAATATTTCCCGTCATTTTTAATTATCTGAAAATTATTTTAATATTTGCTTGTTTTAATCGTATGTATATCAATTTTTGGGCAATGAAAAATGTATTGATTTGACATTTGCAACTAAAATAGAGGAAATTATTTATCATTATCCAATTCAACTAACTATTAGAAAGGAATGTGACATAATTTGTTGTGAAAATTCTTTTTTTAAGGGAACCGATTCATGAAGGATACATTCTTGCTAACGAATACGTCTATTGCATAATCAAGTAATAATGGAAAAAGTAATAGTTTTTGATGAACAAAATTTAAAGCTTCAAAAAGGGACACTTTTTCTCAGTAAGATATGATGCCCTTAAAAAAATACGTGAGTATTTATTAACTATTTTTGAA
>CAKNWT010163204.1:1982-12552 GCA_932066315.1 Andricus coriarius
TTCGAAAATGAAGAAATTTCAAAGGTAAATCATCAAACAGCAAAAATTGTAATTGTCTTGCCTTCAGTCACAATATACCTAATTAAAGCACGCACAACTTTAACACATTTTGTATTAGTTTAAGGATGAATCTTCTAATATTCACAGTCGATTTATGCACAGACGCGATACTGAGCCTTAGCTATCAAAGAATTACATTGACAATGATCAAAAGGACGACAAAAAATCTCCAAAAACTCATCAAATTATCATCACACGTTGAAAAAAAAATTAGGGCTTAACTTTTAAACCTAAAATTCTCCTGGGTCTAAATGCGATAAACTGAACGTCTATATGAAAGAATAATACTAGTTTTTAAAGCATACTTCTAAAAAGTAACAGTCAGAATTTGTATTTTATTAACCTTGATTTCGAAAATCCTTCTCAAACTTAGCACCTTGTACGTGAAGAACAAAGTAATTTTTCACGTATTTAACGCTTGTTTAATATATGCTTGGGTAAAATAATCTGTATCTCTCTTATGCTTTTGGCCACTGTTATCAAAGTGAATACATTTAATAAATTTTACAACAATTCAATAAATATTCACAAAGATATCACACGGGAATGCATAAGTCGCCTCATATGGAGAAGTACTCATAATTGCCCGTATATTAAAAACAAAAACAAAAACAAAAAATCTAATTCAAATCTGGGTAGCGATGACTTTCCACAATTTGCGTGTCGACCCTGGTTGAAAACATGCTCATAAATTGCGCAAGAATCCCTGACCCAGAACAAAGAATTCCACGTTTAGGTAGGACCAAAGATTGTGTAAGTGAATCATCATCATGAAATGAAAGTCGTTTATTATCATCGTGAAGATTTATACACATTATACAAGTAGGAATATAATAATAATCGTATGTTTTCCAATTAAGCCGATCGTTTCGTAACCACGGAAGTGTTCAATGTCGTCCCGCGACAATGGAGACAGTGGATTTTAATCATCAGACGCGTCGCTGGAAACTGACCTTGATGCGTGTCGTTTGCAGTGAAGGTCGCGGTTTTGCAAGCTACCTTGATAATGAAACTCAGTCATTAGAAAAGCTTGCGAGTTTCGCTTGAAACTCATTAGACGGCCTCCAGTGGCCTCGCGTGAGCCAACGACTGCGATAAATCCGGTCAAGTTCAGTGGCGAGGTAACAGCGGAACGAGAACGATGCGACATTGAATACGTTAGAAATCCACGTGTGCCATTGACCGTCGCGTTAGAATAGAATTTATAGTGGGAGGGCGGCCAACTAGTCGAGTTTCAAAACCACGGTCAAGTTCAAATTACACACCAGGCTTAGGCTTTTTACAACAAGAGGCTAGTGAAAACTAAAGTGCAAAATAGAAATTCGACTAATTAAGTCGACAGCAAATTCAGGCAATTTTTATTATTTAAGGAGATTCGGTAGATCAATTACCATTAAAAAAAACACTAAAACATGTTTTTGTGATTCGGATTACCATTTCGAGTAAAAGAAGAAAGTCTCATTGGGATCCCGTTAAGATTCCGAATAAAGTCCCACTAGAGTACTGCCTAAAGGGATCGTTCCATAAGCCTAAGGTAACACCATTAGAATGGGATGGGTTCAAGAGGAGCTGTTATGGTCCTGTTACGATGGGATAGCGGGGAGGTTTCGAGAAATTTTACGTAATTATTTTTTAAACTTATTAATTTCAAACAATTAGCATATTTAATTATTTAATTATTATTTAATTATTTAAACAAATAAATATATTTTAGATTGCAATGGAAGGAGTGAAAAGAATATGCAATAATATTTACGAATTACACTTGTACTACTAGTAATACCGGTAAAGTAATATAGTGTTCTCCAATTTCTTTTCACTTTTTCTCTCGCATTCTATAAATAATGAAATATATTTCTATTTAAAAAACATCATATCTTGGAGGCTTCCATATAATCTTTAAGAGATTTGGAAAAGTCCAAGTGAAAAGAATATTCTTGTCATGAATTACATTAGAGTATTTTAAAATTATTTTTTGTTTTTGTCCGATGTAATCAAAAATATATTTTTAATCATTTAAAAATGTATAGGACACTTTTGTGGATTTTTTAAGGGCACCCGCTATTATTTTGATTTTTTAAATATATGAACTTTCGATGGCGCCTAGTATATTTATTAGGATCTCCCATAATGCATGTTTAGGCTCCCGCGAAAAACAATATTTGTTAAAAAAATCCATTTTAGTTTACAAATATGAAAGTGAAAATTGAGGGTTCGGATCAAAGAATGGGTCGCGCGCTCGAAAACGCGGAAAAGTATTGTCCACATGTATCGTGATATCCAAATTGTAAAGTTCAAAAAAATAAATTTTCAATAATATGGTCATATAGAAAAGGGCAAGATGGAACTTTTTTATACATGAAGTTTTTCTGTCCGATAAATATTTTTAATAGTAAAAATGAAAAAGTGAAAAAAAAATTTCCCCAAATTCAATTATTCTTAAAACATAAATCGTCAAAACTCAGCTAAATATCATTGAAACTGTTTAAAATTTGGTGTACGCATGCAGTGTACCCTAGCAATGCCCACGAAATGAAGAAAACAATCAAAATGGCCAAATTGTTTAATAATATTTTTTTTTTTTTTTTTTTTTTTTTTTTTTTTCGTTTTTTTGGCTCTGGCTAAATTTGCTATTGAGGGAACTTTAGAGTTGAAAGAACTTTCAGTGAGACATTTGTTCATAACTAATAAAGTAAGATTTCTGGAAATTTGTAGATCGATTCATTGAAAATTGACGGAAATATCCATTATGTAAGAAAGCACGAGACGCCATTTTTGATTGCAAGCGCTTCTCAACGTTGCCTTTCCTCACGCCGGTACTCGCCTATAAAGGACGCTTTCTTACATAATGGATATTTCATTCAATTTTTAATGAATCGATCTAAAAATTTCCAGAAATCTTACTTTAATAGTGAGGAACAAATGTCTCACTGAAAGTTCTTTCAACTCTAAAGTTCCCTCTATACTTTTCTTTGCCGAAACTAAAAAAACGTGCTTATCGAGCGGTCTCAATTTGCAATTAATTACTATTAAACAATAGGCCATTTTGATCGTTTTCTTCATTTCGTAGACATTGTCAGGGTACACTGCGTGTGTATATTAAATTTTAAACAGTTTCAATAATATTTAGCTGAGTTTTGACGATTTATGTTTTAAAAAATAATTGAATTTGGGGAAATTTTTTTCACTTTTTCATTTTTACAAATTCACAAATTTATTTTTTTGAACTTTAAAATTTGGATATTACGATACACGTGGACAATAATTTTCCACGTTTTCGAGCGTGCGACCCATTCCTTGATCCGAACCCTCAATTGTTAAATTTACATTCAATTTTTATGTAAAAATAACTACTTTACTATAATCAGGCACCTAACAATTTTCCTAATAAATTTTGATCTTTCTCCAGAAGTCCTGCAATTTTTTCTGATGATTTCTAACTTTTTTTAATATGGACAAACATCCCGGAAGATTTTTGGGACATTTTAAGGATATCCCATGTCCTACCGAGATATCCTAGGGATATGCCAAAGTTATCATTTTGTTATAAGGGTTGCTACTGAATACATATTCTTACTTTTTAAATGTTAATTTTTTCCTAGTAAATAAACATTTTTTTATTAAAATCTGTATTCAGTAACTGCACTGACTCTTTTTAAAATGGTAATTGGGTTCATAAAGCTTTCCCAGTTGCGGTCGAACCTTCTTAAATGAAAAAAGTTTGAAGAACTATTATAACAATTCTCGACATTTTTCACGTGCGAGATCTTTTTTACATTGATTATTTTTTGTCAGAAAATGCTCAGATACCTAATACGTTGTTCAACAAAGCTGACATTAAACAATGTCAGCTACATGAATGAATTTTGGTTAAAGGCACCGGGACCCAGTCCATCACTGAGGATGTTACACATTTTTCCGGAGGAACTGAAAGCTGTCTTCACAAATTGTTTGGAGTTATTTTGTTAGTAGAGTAAAAATATTGTATTTATAGTGACAAAATCAGATTAATGAAAGTTACGCAACAATGAGGGGTATGGTCAAAGTACCAATTTTTCTTAAAATTTGTTTACAAGTCCAAATAGAGGTTTATAAGTCCAAATCTTTTAGGAAAGATCCGTTTTATATATTTCATTTTTTTTTACAAATTATATTATTTGGACTTTTTTCAAAGTTAAGCACTGCTACAAAAGAACTGAGGTACCACAGAACTTTAACGTCCATCCTTTTGAAGCAGAACTTTTCAAAGACATGATGAGCGCTAGAAAATTTAATTTTAATTTTTTTCAACATTTATAGCATCAGTGCTCATAGGAATTTTATCCTAAAAACGTACTGCAAAAATATGACAAAAGTACTGAAAAGGTTCAATATTACTACAAAATTCCTTCATTTTTTGAAATTTTCCGTTCTAATTTATGTTCCAAACAAATTTTAAAACAGTCCTATCGTTGAAATTTTTTGGTACAAACCAACTAGAAAAGGTCCACTCAATTCTGCTTTTTTTTTCCTTGAAATTTTTCACAACTGCTCACAGGATTTATTTCTAAGAGATCATACTAGAGTAAAACTAAAGTAACAAAAACAGTGAAAATATCTCCTGTTAATGAAGACCTTTATTTCGGAAAAAAGTAGATACTATAGTTGTCCCATTTCATTTTTCTCGAAATTATGATAATTATCGACCCTTAAGGTAGTTCCAAGGAAAAAAAATTGATTGAATGGAAAATATTGATATCGGAGAATTTAAGAATGTCGATTCACGCAAATTTCGGTCTATCGGTTTATGGAATTTTTTAACGCGTGAATTGGAATTTTTAAATTCTCCTATTCAGGCCCCCAGAAGAAAAAAGTTTTCTCTGATATTTAGCATTAAAGTGATATTATCAGTCATATGTTGTGAAAGGGAAAACATTAATTCTTTAAAATTGGTTTAATTCAAAAGAACCATGGCTTATTTTTCCGGAGTGAACATTCCCTGCCATAAAAAAATTAACATTTAAAATTGGAAACATTCGTGTTGTAGAGAAAATTGCCCCAAAAAAAATAAACCATTATTTATGAAAATGTAATTATTTTGCATAAATTGGTGAGAAGCGATGGTAAAAAATCTAATTATGAAAAACATGGTTAAAATATATTTTTCTTGAAAGTTTTAAAACTCTTTCTATAAAAATAATGTTCTTTATTTGAAATGACATCATTAACATTATTTTGATTCGTAAAATCACAGAAAAAATATTTTTTTCAGAGATCTCACTACTAGTTTTCTATAATTTTAAGAATTAGAATAATATTACCAGTATCCTCTCATGGTCATCTTTTATGGTATAGTTATTTCTTTCAAAAATTCTTCCTTAAAAAAAATTGTTTGAGCGATTTCAGGCATAGCAAAATTTACTTCCAAATTGGAAACAGTAAAGTTGTAGAGAATGTTTTCTCCGAAATAATAAGCCATCAGTTTTTGATTCCTAAAATCATAAAAAATCTACTTTTTCAGAGATCTGATTTTTTGCACGTCAACTACCTTTATTGATTTCGTTCAATGTTTTTATGGAATTTTATGTTACAATTTTACGATTCAGGGCTGCTACATAACCTGAGAAACCAAGAGAAATACTGAAATTTTGAAAAAGGGGCTGTAATTTTAATATACGGTACCTTTTTTAATGCTGTAATAATATTTATTAGTACTTTAGTCCGGATTTTAAAATCACGGGGAAAAATAAACGGTCAGTGTTCATGCGAATTACTCTCTATGTGAAAAAGTGAGAACATTTTTGAATTTAAATTATTATTATCAAAGGCTTTGCTATTGTATAATTTTAAGTACTTCATATTTCAAAATATTTAATTTTGAATGGTTAGAGCTTAGACTTTGGAACTACTCAACTTTTAAATGATCAATAGTTAATCAGTATATTATTTTTCCATTTTAAATTATTAATAATGCAATTATTGACATTCTTAGGCCACAAAATAAAAACTTTTTAAGCTCTGAAAGTTTACAGTTTTAAACGGTTTCTTCGATTTATTCAATTTTCAAGGCTTTTAGTACAAAATTGATCAATGAACAACGCTTTTTATTTTAAGTGCTTCAAATTAACATTTTAAATATGATATGCTAGTCCAGGCATCTCATACAAAAAATTGCCTGATCACCATATAAAGTAGGTAAAGCGCGTTTTTTTGCTAAAGGGGTTTATTGAGGGGTGTTTGCGTAGATTGACCCACCCCATTGCATTTTAGAGCAAAATATTTTCGAGCAAAATAAAGCTACAGACAATGCTCAAAAAGCTAAAACAAAAGAATTTTCTATCTCTAATAATCCCAATTAAAAAAAAAAGAAGTTAAAAAATTCAATTCAGAAGTTTGTATCTGTACTTTGGAACCTGTTAATTTTACGAAAAAATGCTTCAGGTTTTAATTAAAGCAAACACAATTTCAAGTAATTCTAAAATAACAATGACCTAGCCCCAATAGGTCATAAGTTATGGCCTCCCAACGTTGACCACTTTTGACCTAATTTTCAGGGCAAATTATTTGTGTTCAGTTTCTTAAAAATAGTCCGTTTCTGGATGTAGGTACGTTAATGACGACAGAGAGAAAGTTGTAGTGCAGGAAATGATGCGTAAATCTGAAAAAAATGTTCTAGCCTTTATCAAACAAACTTTTTTGTTGTTGCTATTTTCAGCTAAAAAAAGTTTTTTTAATTAGCTCGTATCATATTTTGTTCGCATCATAAATTTATATAATCATAAATAATATTTTCAATTTATTTACAAACATTTTTTTCACTTTCGAAAGATATATTATTATATATATTACCATAGTATTTCGGATAACGATTTCTGAAGTCCTAATGGGGAAGCCACTAAAAAAAGCGCCTGATATTCCACGTTCGATGTGTTGTGGAAAAGAGTTTATTTTACAAAACAATTTTCATTAATTGCATGATTTCGTAATTAATTTCTTTACATATTCTTGTATTATCAACAATTAACATTAATTGTTTCCTCTGCAATGATTAGTTTATCAATTTTTAGCATTTTTAGCATAAAATAATACAATGTTTTACAATTAAACCCTTGATTTACATTTATTACGAATAATGAATAAACAATTTAAAAACAGTTAATTTATAATTTCTTCTTCATTCACTTTCGGCAACAAATATTTTGGAAGTAATTTTCGCAAAGAAAAGGCATAGAATATGTGCACAATTGATAGTGTAATTGAAAGTGTACTTTTAATAAACTACAGATGCATACATGCCATCAAAATGCTCAAATACGGTCGCAGTACATTTTCCGGTACATACAGAACCTTCCGAATGGAAAGGATAAAAGTTTCATGGTCATAACTAGTGTTCTATAAAAGCTTAAACATTTTTGTTATTTTACGCAACATTTGGCCCCCCTATGACTTAACCTGCTGCCATTTTGCGTAGAACATGCACGAAATGAGCTACTTAAAAAAAATTTGTTCGCTGAAAATAACGAAAGAGGTGTTTTTTTATAAGTCATAACTCTTGACCTATGAAGGCTAGAAGATTTTTTATTGATTCACGCATAATTTCCTACACTAGGGGAGAGTGGGGTATGGTGTCTGTGTGGGGCATGGTGTCAATTACAAAAAACGCCCATGTTTGTTGATTTCCATATTAGTTTCTTGCATAAAATGACTTTCTGTGTTTGGAAAAATAGTGATGTGATGAAATTTTTGTTTTAAAATACGCTTCAGAAGAGTTATTTTGGAAAAAAACAGTTTTGACAGGTACAGATGGAAAAGTCTTTGGCAGAAATGAAGCACTTACAGCATATTTTGATATACTTGAAGCATGAAAATATTATATTCTAATAGGTGAAGTATTTCTTTAAACTTCTGGTATCATATATTGTTTTTATAAACGTTCTAAATGTATTAAAATTAATAAAATCTTGAAACATGACATGCGGGGCATGCTGTCTGCGAAATTTTGTAGAGATATGTTAACCGTGCTTGATAACAAGTCGGTTATTTGATCGATAATGTAGAAAAACTCCGAAATTTATTTATGTCCCGTCTAATAAAATTCGAGGTTGTTAATAATAAAGTTATATAGATAATGAATATCGAAACGTGATTTGAAGTTATATTTAATAATAATACGGCAAGTACCAAGTTCACGTTTAATTACTTTGAAATAGACAACACAGAAAAAAACTAGTGTTTCCATTAGAACCAATTTTTGGTTCCAAAGGAGCTGCAACAAAAAGGAACCACTCTTGCTGAAAAGGAACCCAAAATGATAAATGGTTTCTAAATGAACCCAAAGTATGGACTGAAACGGTTCCAATGGAGCCCTTTTTCACTTCAGCCTTGAGTCACTACGAAGATTTTACAAGTTTGCGGTGTATATTTTACTTTGTAATTCGAATTAAATAATATTTCACTGGGAAAAATGTAATGAAGAAACTAACATTATAGATATTAGTAATTCTTGAAGGGAAGATAGTGCACATGAAATATGACAGTTTTTAAGGTTATGTTGAAAATCCGACATTTTCAACTGCGCATGTACCAAAAAAGCGCGGTACTATTTAAAATGTTATAATAAAAAACTTGCAATATTACGTTAATATTACATTTTCTTAGGAAGGTAGGTGCTTCTGTCATTCAAATTTAATTTGCTTTTCAAAAGAATAAAAAATGTTTCTTAATATTTATCTGTATGATTATTCATAGTCTTTATTAATTTCAAATAGGCCAGCGCTTTTCGGCACATGCGCAGTTAAAACTATGAATAGCCATCTATTGGATATCAACGAACTAAAAAGGAATCCTCAAAATGAGTTCCATTGGAGTCTCAGTTCTAAATGATACCAACTTTTACTTGAGCCGCAACTTTACTGAACCCTCAGTTTTTTCTGTGTATCATGTGAAATTCGTGTTTATAACCTACAAATATAAAAATTATCGTTATAAAGGTTATACATTTACTCACATTCCTAATTATAATTTTCTATTTAAATACACTTGAAAGGATTCTCTTTACTTAACTGCTCAATGTCATGTTTTATTTCTTTGAAAAAGACCAGCATGTAAACTTTGAGTTTATAACATAAAAACACTAAAACTGATTGTTATGAAGTTTATTCCATTCCTAATTTTAATTTCCCATTTCAAACACACTTCAAGCAATTCTCTTTATTTACTAGGCTGGCCCTAATTATGCGGGTTGAAAAATAACTCAATAAAAAGGATTTCTAATATTATTGATCAATGCCCGTTTTGAATGTTCTCGTATTTGGTACCTTTCGGTAAAAAAGATATCTGTTAAAGGCAAATGCAGATCTTTAAACGCTGAATAGAATTTTCAAGGAGTAAGAGGTTGTAACTAGGTTTTGCATGAAATAAACTGGCAGTAATATGACGGACACCATGCCCCATGGTATGGGGTACGCTGAACGTAATGCCAGACAAACAAATTATTTAAATATCAAATAATGAAGTTGTTAAAAACGGATTTAAGTAATGACATATATGTATAATTTAAAGGACATTTGAGGGGCTGATAGCAAAAGCGGAGTAAGAAAAGAGTCGGAGCGAAAGCGGGTTGATTATTTCTCAGCGCAAGAACGAATTAGTTCGAGAGCTACGGGCAAAAACGAGTTAAAGATTTAACTCGTCTTTGCCCGCAGCGCGTGGAGTAACCCATTTTTGCCCGCACTCATATTGCGATTCGGTGCCAAAGTCTCCAGAACGTGGGATTTTTCGTCCCCCACCACTTTCCCATCTGGGAGAAACACATGCCAACGTAGCGTGTCGGTGAGCCGGCTCTGTTAAGCGATACGTCGGCCAGCCTTGTGTACAGCCGAAAATGCACGAGAACGAGCTCGCCCGTGGCCCGACTTCACTATTCGGTGTCGTCAGCTATTAGGAGCTTTGACTTGATTTTTGTTTTCGAAAATTCACACCTCAAATACATGTAATGAAGTCTTGAGATATTTAATGATGAATTTTTTTCAGGAATTCTTATGGAATGTTTTAAACAATCCGATTCTACAGTTTCATTTTTCATTATTTATGTTTTATTTTTCAATTGATTTTAAATATTGTAGTCAAAATAATAATAAATGATAATTATTTTTAATTTATTAAATTAATAAGAATTTCTTCTGTATACTTACCTTACTTTTCATGCTATTTTAGGCTCTAATCGCAATTTTGGGGATTTTAAGAGAAAAAGCCAAAAAGTTATTAACTTGACCTCACATGCTTTCTTAATATATAAAATTTTACAAAACCTTTAATGTCTGAAAATACTTATCTCAACATTACAAAATTTAATTTTTACAATTTTATTTTAATTGTAAAATATTTGTAATTGTAAAATTAATTGTAAAAAATTGTAAAATAAATTAAACTAAATTTATTTTATAAAGAAATATCGCATGATTTTAAAAGAACAAAACAATTTTTTAAGGTAATTCTTTGTAGTATTTTAATAACTAATAAACATATTTTC
>CAKNWT010163357.1:0-11305 GCA_932066315.1 Andricus coriarius
AGAAAAAGGTCGTTAATATTCACGTGCAGAAGTCGCTCGAAAAGGTACTCCACTTGGAAACTATAAAAAAAATCTTGAGTTACATTTAAATATCAAAATTTCGATAAAAAAATTTCAGGAACCTAATTATTTTAATAGCAGAAAAAAGAATAAAAATTATATTTTCGATCATTTTGGAAATTTTTAAAAATTTTGAGCGACCTCTTACAATTTTTTTTTTTTGGGCTGTCCTTTCAAGGGGGGCCTTAAAGCATGAAAAATTAACATATTTTCACATGAGACTCAAAAACAAAAATAGTTTGTTTTTTTGGGCCACCCTAATATAGATCAATATGAAACATTAAAAGCGACAGCGAGCGATTTTAATTCAGAAATACAATTTTTAAAACAAGCGAATTTAAGAAAAAAATGCTTCAAACGAGCTTTTTTTTATTTAGGAATAAAATGTTTGTTTCTAACTAAATAATAAATTTATTTTAAAAAATTCTAATTTTGTTATTTATTTTGTGTGTTTATGTCATTTAAACCTAATCATATTAAATACAATTATTTTATAAATAAACATGAATTAATAAAATTTATGTTTTAAATTTTTGCCGCGCTTTTAGAGGTATATTCAAAGTTGGCGATTTGTGGCGATTTTCCCACCAAAAGGTGGCGACACAAGCTTCCGAAAGTCTGGCCACCCTGATCAAGGTGGAAAATTTCGACTCAAAATGTTTTCGTCCTATGAGAAACACGACATCTTCTGGAATGGCAAAAAACAGAATCCGCAAAAGAGATCTGCAAAGAACACAACTGTTGTAACTACAGTCAAATTTATTTCTGATTTTCAAAAATTAGGGTCAAATTTGGACTTTTTTAAAAAATCGTTACGACCACCAAAAATTTGGTGAAAAAATCTATCAAAAACATTTGTAGTGAAACTTTGTTGAAAGCAATAGGAAAAAAGTTATAAATGTTTGAAAGTAAGGCTTGGCTTAAAAAAAATTGTACCCCCTCCACTTTCATAAATAATTATCAAAATTGATTAATTAATGGTGTGAGGAGTACCATCTAATAGGAATACAATTGGGCCAATTTTTAGCCCGATCGGACAACTTTCATTTTCGAGGTGGGTACACTTGAGAAATTATGACCCATAAGTATCTCGGCGCTTGCAGCCCGCTATACGAACTGATTTTTAAAATTACTATTAATCCCAAAATTATTCAAATTTTTTTAACCTCATCGAGCTTTGCACTATTTACCAAATATACACTTGGATTTGGAGAACTACTCTTCTTGATTTGACGATGGATTAAACAGGAAGTAGAAATATCTTAAACATTTAGGAAAGGATTTCAATCTTCTACATTGTTTGTAAAAATATAAAGTTCGGTGCTTTGATAGACGATTCAAGAACATTGTAGAACTTTGCGTTATTACATTTTATTACAGTTTATCCTGATCGCAATCGCTCCTCAAAATATTTAGGCTATTTCAGTTCACGTGTGAGTAATCGAAAAATCTGTAAAAAGGCATAACTAAATCTACAGCTTATTATAGTAAATAGCAGTAATTACTGAAATAGCTCGAAAAGAAAATACTTCGTGACATAAAAAATATTAAATAGTTTGTGTTATGTACTAGCAATTGAAAAAAAATTTGTTATGTTTTTTATGCATATTTTGCTACCAGATGACACAGATGTTTAAACATTTTAATCGGAAAACTGATTAGCACCAGAAGTGGGGCAGGCCAGTCACGAGACTGCCAAGGTGATAAGAAAAATAGTCTTGTTTTGACAGCGTAAATTTTTCATTTCCTATCACTTTAAAAACTGTGTCAGTTTTTTAAATGCTGTAAACTACATTTGCTAGTCAAGCTTAGAAATTTTCTTGTTCTTGGAATGCTGATTAGCGCCAGACTTAGGCCACGCTGACACAACAATTTTGCATTCACTCCCTCCTCCTCTCTATGTGGCGCTTTTTTCTGGAATAGTCCCTTGTACAAAATGAAAATCGAAAGCAGAAGACTATTAAACAAATTTATTTAGAAGGTTGTAATAGATTTTCTGTAATTAAATTGAACATACTGAGTGTTCTGATAAATCAGATTTATTTCACGATTCCTATCTTTTTTTTTAAATTTTCTCCTGTATTAAATATTTGAATAGCCCTATGGCTCTTTTAAGAGGAATGGATAGATTCGCCCTTGAGCATAGACCGGCTAATGGCAAAGCCATTGAGAATAGAAGAAGCGCGGTCGGATGATCGTGCGTAAGCACGTTATTCGCTGCGTTTTGCAACAAAAAACACACTCCCGGTGTATCGTTGCTTCTTAAGGGTGGCTTACCGCCCCTTCCTCCCTCTGCCTTCTAAGATGACGGCGATGGGTACTCTGTTCATGCGGTGCGGTGCGAACACTGGGATTATACCAAACTCAGAAGTCCGCCACCAACCCTGATATATATACACTTTTTACAAGCCTACGTCACATACACTTTTATACCTTTATACGTTTCTTAACTATACATATGTAATATACTTTCGGGTGGTCCAAAAAAGATTTTTCATCCAAATTTAAAACGCTTTTTATCGAATCCATTTCAAATCATGCAGGCCGGCGGGTGACATGCTTGCCAATGAATTTCGTGTTTTTCGTGTAAAATAAGAAGATACGTATTCTTTTTAATGAACACGGTGACATTTTCTAGGAATATTAAAAATTTGTAAAGGTAAAATGAGTTTTGTACCAACTTTTCTTTAATAAACGTGCTTTTCTTGCAATTTTGGAGTTTTTCAGGTTTTCTTGTTTCAGTTTATTTAGTTTTTCTCACTCTTTCAAAATCCACAAAAAATACAATATAGACAAGTTATTTCGATTTGTTGAAAAAAGAATAAAGTTCTCAGAAGCCGGACATTGTTTCTGAATTTTTTTGCAAGAATGGGTGCAAATATAGTCTACTTACCATAAATTTCTTATTTTGTTTGCTGGAAAACAATACTGTTTTTGATTTATTTTTTCTTGATAAATTACAACCCGACATTTTATTAAAACAGGGGGTCAATTATATATTTTCACATTTGCATCTACATTCACTTTCACATTCGCTTGTCATTTTCCTGAAATTCACGGGACTTGCGATTGGTGGCAATTAACATATCTACAGAAATAGTCGGACTCGTCAGGAATGGCAAGGATGTTAAGAAACCGTCAGACCTTCCGAGCATTTGTGAAGATTCCTGACTTTTTTTAGTAGGATTATAGTCACACCACAAATCTTTGCAAAACTCCATATTAAAAACCCAACCCGACAATAATATTTAAAAATCCCCCAAAATAACCCCTTACACATTTAACGAAACAAATCAACAGTTTTTTTTACGTAAAACACCCCAAAAAATTAAAAACAGTCACACCAGAAATCTTCAGGAAATCTCCATGTTAAATCCCCAGCTTGACAATAATATTAAAAAATCCCCCAAAACCGCCCTTTCTACATTTAACAAAGCTAATCCCAAGTGTCTTCACGTAGAACAGATAACTAGTTCACTGAAATAATGTTCGTCATACCCTCACCTTTTCCGACGTGCCGTATCGGGGAGCAGGAAGGCACCCCTGTGACTGGTCACAAAATTAAATTTGGTCAAACCCCAACCACTTCCCGATGTCTCTTGTGGACAGAAAGACATCCCTGAAACTGTCCACAGAAGTGATGTTGCTCAAACCCCTACCCCTTTCCAACGTCTCATAAAAGATGGGATGGCAATCCTGTGACTGTTCACAGAAAGAAAGATGGTCAAATCCCTATCCCTTTCGGACGTGTTGTATCGGGGGGGCGGGAAGGCACCCCTGTGACTGGTCGCCCCTGAGACTGGGCTCAGAAATAACGTTGGTCAAACTCCAACCCTATTCCAACGTCTCGTGACGGACACACACCCCAGTAACTGACGTCAGAAATAATGTTGGCCAAACCCCTACCAGTTTCCGACGTCTCATGAAGGGTGGGAAGACACTTCTCAGACTGGGCACAGAAATAATGTTGGTTAAACCCCTACCCAGTGGTGTAGCCAGGGGGGCGCTGAGGGGGATCAAGCCCCCCCCCCCGCTCCCCGAAATTTCTAAATCACATCTGTTGTAAACTGGAAAACTTCATTCTATATTTACAACAGCTTGTGTCTATGTTCTGACAGCTCTGTTATTTGCCATAAATACTAATGAGAAAGAGGGATTACATAGAGTATAGACAGCAAAATAAACTGGTGTATATTCTTCATGTTACCTGCGAAAATGATGGCAGATGTAGATTTCCACTTTTAAAATTAAATAAATTCAAGGGCAAACACCATAAAACAAGATTTCAGCACACCAAAGATTCAATGATAAGTATAGCTTTGTCCTAATCCAGAACAACTACCTGAAAGTTAAAAATTCGTAAGTGGATCATAAATTAGGAAGACCCTCATTGTCGACTAAAGTGGTCTCAGAATGCATTTGAATTTTTTTTTTCTGGAATTTTCATGCATATCGACCCCAAATTTTTTCAGTCCTACCCCCTAAAAAAGCGTTTTTTTTAAATTATATCTAAATGTTCCGCAAGCCCCCTGAAGTTTAACACGTATTCACCATATGAAAAGAAGACGTTTTAGTAAATTTCATTCATAATCGTCAATATTAGATGCATCGAGTTGAAACTCAATACTTCCTTTCACAATTAGAAATAGAATACGAATAAAAACGTATTTCTTAAATAGCACCCCCATGAGTCTGTTTTATAGGGTCTCAAAAAACCCTCATAAGTAAAAAATTGGGTTTCGCAAGTTTCTGGAATATATTTAAAAAGTAGCGGTTTTCCCGAATTTTTCAACTTTTTAATTAGAGCAACGCAATAATCAAATAAATGAAACAGAAATAATATTTTTACAATTTATTATTATTTATAATAATATTCTCTCAGAATTATGCTTGAAATTTAAAGGTTTTTCTGAAATTTTCCACTTGTTGTCGAATTTTTAATGAAAGTGAGGTAATAATAAATTCAAGTTATATAATATTCTCTTTGAATAATGCCAGCAATTTAGGTTTGTGGTTTTTTTCTGAAATTTTCTACTTTTTGTCAACTTTTCACTTTGTGAGGTAATAACTAATTAAAGTTAACAAACATGATTGTTTAAACAGTTTATTATTGATTATAACTATCTTCTCTTGACAATTAGAAAGTTGCGTTTTTTTCTGAAATGTTTTACTTTGCTTTGTCTTTTTAGCTATGAAGACATAATAAATAAAAAATAAATAAAATTACTTTTTAAACAATATTTTTTTTGTTAATATATTTGTCTGAAATAAAATAGATATTTGAAATATTTTTCAAATTTTCTATATGAATCATATTAAATATAAATTTTTCATGACAGCCTTTTTGTTCAAATTATTATTAATATTTATTATTTGTGGGCATCCGCATGAAAAGGGCTCTTGTGGGCGTTTATTATGAGATTTAAGTGGGGAATATTAGGACCTATACTGCATTTTTTGACACTATATTTATGTCCTGAAAGCAAGCGGCAATGGGTATATTTCATTTTCAAACTTCAAACATGCCCCAGCGACTCGCTTTTCAACCTAAACGGTTTGTCATGGGCTTAAAATGCCGGGAACTTATCCGGCTATATGATTCTATATGTAACTCTTTACTGGCCATAAGGGCCCTTTTCGTGCGGATGCACACATTTGTTCCTCACTAAAAAGTTAAAGAAAAACTGAAAAACTCTGAGAAGATAGTTATAAACCATAAGAAATGTTTAAACCATTTTTTGTTAACTTGCATTAATTATTATCTCACTAACTTAAAAGTGGACAAGAAGTTAAAATTTGGAGAAAAAACCGCAACTATCGAGCATTAATATAGGAGAAGATAGTGATATACAATAATAATAATTTGCTTAAACAATTATGGTTGTTAAATTGCTGTAATAATTACCTTGCCTTAAGTGAAAAGTTGACAATGAGTGAAAAACTTCAGAAAAAACTGCAACTTTCTAGCATTACCATAGGAGAAGATAGTTATAAACAATAATAATTTCTTGAAACAATTATGTTTCTTGAATTTCGTCAATTATTACTACACTATAAGTTGAAAGTAGACAAAAAGTTTAAAATTTTAGAATAAACACCAACTTTCTAACATTATACAAAGAGAATATTATTAAACATAATAAAAAATTATTTAAACAATTATGTTGATTAACTTTAATATTATGTCATTTTATTTTTCAGATACCCTTTTTTGCCCTTCTTCCCTAAGGTCAGCCCCCACCCCGAAAAAAATTCCTGGCTACGCCACTGCCCCTACCTCTTTGCAACGTTTTTTTTTTAGATACCCGTGTGACTGTTCACAGAAATAATGTCAATTAAATCCCCACCCCTTTCCAACGTCTCGTGCTAGGCGGGAAAGCACGCCAGTCACAAAAATAATGTAGGTCACACCCCTGACCTATTCCAATGTGCTTTACATAGTCTGTGGCGTTAAGTAGAGAGATAGCCGATACCGAGGCCAAAACAGTAGCTTTAGGCACATGCGACGAAACTACATTTTTAAATATTTTTATAAGAAATGATTTTTTACCATAAGCGTTTTCTTATATTTTAACTGGTACCGACAAGTTTTTCTCACTGAAGCCCTATGAGGTCGTAAATTTTGGTTTCAATTTCCATAACTATATATTTAAGTTCCAGTTTATATCCAAACTATTTTCGGCAAGTTTCAAATATCAACAAATGAAATCGTTTCTTAATTATAATTAATATTATACATTCGAACAAATGTTTTTCGTAATGCCAAAATCCGTTTCTCTTCAGACAAGGTTATCGTATCTAAAAATATGCGTGAAATGACAACTATTTTTCCGATTTACACCTAAAACTTTAAGATGGGCTTACATTTCATTATCGTAGAATAATCAACCATATGGAAATTGGAGCCTTGCGAGAGATCAAGTTGAATGAACAAAAATATATTTTTCTGGAATCTTTATTCAAACTAAACACTGATATTGTGTAGGCTGATATACTTTGTTATGCAGGAAACGAAAAATGATTGACCTCGTTTCAATTGTAATTTGAGGTCTCGTGCATTGCATGTGAGGTTTTATATTTATATTTATATGAAATCATTATAATGAATATGAATACCTTAACGAGTAATTGCAGATTGCCAACAGTTGGTTATGAGAACCGATCAATGGGTGAAGCAATTATTCTACGATTCACCGGTAATCCAGAAAATACAATTTTAAAAGAAATTTGTTTATTATAATTAGGGTTTTCAATATAAAATTATTTTCCAATGTTAATGACTGAGTTTAAGATCGTTTAAATTAATGTACTTTGAATTGACTCAGACATCATCGAGACTCCATTTCATTTAGTTTTTCAACTGTATAAAGATGGTAGAACGATTACTTTTTCATTAGGTTTCATTAAGTTTGCCTAATGTGGATTACCAGATTCAAATGAATCTGATTCTTTTTGCTTCCTCATAAAGGAAGCTTTTTTATTAATTGTATGGTCCTCTTTTAACCGATAACATTTGCAAACTATTTTTCTTGTAGGTAGGATAATGAATGTGTGAAATTAATATTTTTGCGAAAAAAAGCAACAGTTTTCATGTTTCAAAACCAATTTGCACTATTCCTATTTTAAGTTTTTTATAATATATTCAAGCGCGGGGAAAAAATGTTTAATGAAATTGAAAATAATAAAAAAAAGGTAAAAGAGGTGAAAAGTCCCGAATTTTGACGGCACCATTACGGAAGCGAATTTCATGAAAAACAAACATTCAAAACAATTACCTATGCAAAAATAAATAAATTAATAAACAAAAACTTACGAAGAAGCTATAAAAAAGACGGAAGGAGAAAATGTCCTCGGTGTGGTTGCACTCTTTCAATTCGGAACATTTTTGCTTAGGAATTTATTTATTTTTGCAGTCCATCAATTTAAATCTTTGCTTTTCATGAAATTCACTTCTGTAATGGCATCTATAAAATTTGGGAGTTTTTAGCTTTTTTATTTACAATTTTTTTATAATTATAACTTTTTAAATTATGAGTATTTTAAAAAATATTTTTTTATGTACATGATTCTAAAGAACACTAAGACCGGAAGTTTTTAAAAATTTTTTAGTTATTTTTTTTTAGAATTTTTTCTATTTATAGTTTTGAAAAGAATACTAAGACCATGATTTTTGTCAAATTTTTTTATTTTTTATTTTTTCGTTAATAAATTATTTAGTTTTCTTAGTTATTTTTTTATAAATCATTTTGTTATTCATTTTAGATTATCAAAGATCGCGGACACTTCCGGTAATTAATTATTGGACAATTATGTGATTTCTTCATCTGCTTCGCGGGGGACACTTAACTGCGTCGATAGTTTTCCGCCCGCTCTTTTTTTGTTTCTTATATCGAATTTGATCTAAAGTCATTGGGCTAATTTAATTGAAACAAATCTAACAGTATGAACGAATATTGTTCAACAATGTTTACTTAATTCAAACCATAAAGTCCATAGAGGGTGAACCAATGAGTGCATGCGACTGGTCGAATAGCGGCGGGAAATAAGATACCGATCGTCTCGAACGACGGAGAGAGAAGTATGGTCATCGAACAAACCTCATTCCCATTCACATCCTCTCTTTAGAATATTTATTTTGCATACATGTGGAAAATATGAAAAGGAAGTGCATATAAAAATTTTGCAGATAAACTTTCATCAAGCTATAAGGAATGTATGTGTCAAGTTTCAGACGCGTATGTATTGTAATTTAGGAGAACACTCGTTTGAAAGGATATTTACATGAATCTTATAAACCCCGATTTTTAGCCCCATTTGAATAGAGCACCGGAAGTTCAAAGAATGCTAATTATCTTTTAATTCATGTATAATAACTGTCATCTAATATTAATTTTCAATAGCTTACCTATTACAAAATATGAAATGTTGATGAGAGGTTTCAACTTGCAATACCGCAAAATGTAGCAGCTTTTCGTAGAGTAGGGATAAAATGGCCCTACGGCTTACACTGACATAATAGCCACAATTTGTCGGTTGACAAGAGCACCCCTCGACCAATCCAAACACTGCCGTTTGTCGACTCTGAGAGACGAGAAAATAATGTCTCATGATATCGTTAATAGTCGATTATACCGATTACAGAAGGATTACAAAATGGTTCGTTTTTTTAGGAGCTTTGCTTGTTTTTCTAACGTCCCCCAACAGAAGGATTTATCCTCATCAAAAAAGATCTTTTAATTCTATGTTCACAACTGCGTCGCGTGCTGAAAAAATTCTTTCGGATGTAATTTTTTACTTTTTATAAATATTATATTTGTTAGTTTCATAATAGAAAGTATTTTATTACTAACAAAACTCATAACAATCTGTCAAATTTAAAAATAAAGGTATCCTGTAGTTTGAGGGTTGTTTTAAAAAGTCGATAATATAAATATTTCTAAAATTGTGAAATGTACTGTATAGTATGTTGAAATTTTTGTACGCTACTGGCAATACAAAATTTTAATTTTATTTCTATCCCGATTTTCTTCGTTTTTCATTCAAGTTTTATCGATTTTGAAAAAAGTATCCGGCATGAGTTGTCAGCCTATTTAAACAGCATATATTTTTTCTTTGTACATTTATTGCTTGAACAATACATTTAGACAAAGATAAAAAATACTGAGCATATTATTAATTATGTGAACAAATAATTTTTCCATAACTGTTTTCATTATTTTATAAAATTAAAAAAGATCTTTTTACAGGATTCCCAATTAACTGTTTTATTTGAACAAATGCTTACTTTTCCAAGTGAAAGATATTTTGTTATAGGGACCTAGCCCACATTTCTACAATTTTACAGGAAAGACAAAAAACGTTCTCAAAAATAAAATTTTTAATTTAAAAATAATGAGAAAGTACTTTCGATATAAATCCGTGCTGAATTGAAACTCCAAAAATTTGATTAAAACAGTTATTAGTTGCCAAGAAAACTTAGGGAGTAATTTGGTTTTGTTCGCGACGCACGTTTAATTCAACTTTGGACGGTGATCAAAAATTCAACTTTTAATTTTAAAAAAGGTGAGAATTTTCTTTCTTAGTTATTGAGTTTTTAAATCGATACAAAAAGGGATGATTGAAAAATAGTATTAGGTTTCGAAAAAAAGGAGGGGAAGGTTTTTTCCCTCAAGGGACAAATTTTTTCGGACAGCAATAAACAATCCAATTTTAAATTTAAAAATAAAGTGGGAATTTTCTTTTTAGCTATTGAGTTGCTGAATCGATTGAAAGAAACCTATCTTAAGAAATATCATTACGTATTGTTATTAGAAATATTATTACAAATTTTTTATCCTGGCAAACTGAGTAAGGGTGGAGTGTTTTTTGAAAATGGTGAAAAATTTTAGATTTTCATCATTTCGTTTACAACATTTTGAAGCTAGGGTTTTGAGGTTTGGTGAGAATTCCTCTTATGATTTCCTAAAAATCGGTAATTCTTCTCTTCGACAAGCGTTAATTTAACTTAAATGTAGTAATCATTCATTCTTGAGTCTGTTGGATGGAATTCTTTATCCATTTTTCAGGAATTTTTTATCTATTATCTACACAATTGGTAACATCTCTACAAGGAACAATTATCCTGTTGTTTGGCATATCATCATGGAAAAACTGTTCACAAAAATATGTGTTAGTACATATTTTCAAATCTTTCTTTTTGCTTGTTATTTTACTGAGGAAAAAGTTATCCGTACTGTCAATATAGTTTATGAAATCAAAGTTTGCTAAGTAATTCTAAAAAATATCAAAAATTTGATATCTTTCAAAAATGTAAGAAAGGAAATCTTTCTTTTTCAATGATAATCTCACCAAGATTTTCTTTTTTCCTTTTTAATACATTCTTAAAGTTTCTGTAATTTTTCCAATTTAATCAATTTAAAAATTTAGATATCTTTTATAATTTCTTCTCAAACTTTGATTTCATAAGCTATGTTGATTGTACTGATTTTTTGCATCGTAGATGTTTTTAGTGAGATTGTTAATATTTAATTTTCTAGTTTTCCATTTTTTTTTAAGTGTCTCTTTGTGCAACTCTGGAGAATGGTGATGCACTCTAGGACGGGTTTCTCGATGAGGATTGAGAAATCTTGAAGAAATCTCGAAAGTATAATGGATTGTCTGTCGAGGCAGCTGCTACCCGAGTGGCTTTCGCCTCTATCTCTACGTCCCTGGACGACTAGACTAGACGGGTACCTAGTTTTTAAGG
>CAKNWT010163562.1:0-17506 GCA_932066315.1 Andricus coriarius
TGAATTATTTCGTTGAAAATCCATATTATTCGGTATAAAATAATTCTTATTCTTTAAAAATTAATATTTTGTATGGAAAATTTCAATATTTGTTAAAGCTTAATCTACTTTTTTTTAAAAGTGAATTATTTTTTAAAATATCCTTTTTGTTTGACAAGTCGACTCCTTCGTCGAGCATAAATTCATCCCTTTTCTTTTAAAATATTCTACTTTGTAGAAAATTGTACAATCTGGTTAAAATGTCATTTTTTTAATGATGATTCTTCACTTTACTTGAAATTCATATGATTGCTTCAAAATTTTACTATTTTGTTGAAAAATCATTGTTTTGATTTTGAAACTTATTTTTTCTAACTAAAAAATTGACTCTCCCACTGCAAGATTTATAAATGTACTTGAAAAATCGTCTCATTGGCTGTAAATTTGAGTATTATGCTACACATTCTGTGCCTTTGTCGAAAATTTATTTTTTAACTGAAAATTCAACTATTTCACATATATCGTGAAAAGTTTATCTTTCTTAATTGAAAATTAATCTTTTTGTTAAAATTGCTTCCTTTTTGGTAGAAAATTCATGCTTCTTACTTGAAAATTCATCTCTTTGGTTGAAAAGTTAACTATTTTGTTGAAAGTGTAACCTCATTCAACTGTTTGGTTGCTTAATTCATGTATTTTCTTAAAAATACGTATTTTTTCGTAAAAAAGTAATATTCTTCTTGATTAAAAATTAAAACATTCGTGTTTTTCGTTTAAAAATAGAAATATTCAGTTGGAAAATCATGTATTCTTTTACGTTAAAAAGTCAACTGTTTCTTTGGGCATAAATTCATCTATTTTTGTGAAAAATATTGTACGATTACATATAACGAGAATAAAATGTTTTATTTTGTGCCATTGAGGAATACATATATTCCCCAGAAATCAGTTCAACATAACTATTGTTATTAACAAAAACTCTTAATTAAAAAAGGCCATTTTTTATACGATTTGATTAATCATCAACGTCATGAAGAAGGTTGTCGCTAAGAACTTCACGTGCTATACGTTTTTTCATGGGGAAAAGAAGATGCGCAGTTAAATTTCATATTTCAATATATGTTTGAAAAATTAAAATTTGAAGCCTTTTTGTACAAGCTCTCAGGTTCAACAAAATTCTATAACCGGTTATTTTCAACTGCGCAAGCGTTGCGTTGGAAGGGGAAAGCCACGTTATTGGCCGTAATACGCGCGCTTATTTTAAATGATTCAAATTCATTGTTATTTTCAAGTCGAAAAATTATAATAATGTATGTTAATATGGTTGATATATGTTACTGAAATAACTATGAGATCCATGATAATACAGTATTTCATTATTATTACTATGGAAAATGTAATGTACTTAATACCCGATTCAAATATCAAAGTTTTTCTAAAAATAGTAAATTAAATTTTTTAAGTTTGAAAAAAATCTTATTTTGACTAACAGTGTGTACAATGTGTATTAAAATTGAAGCTAAAAAGTTCTTTTTCGAATTTTTATTATAATTTTTTTTCGAGGTTTTCTCCTCTAGATCCGTATATTTCTGCGACAACAGGGGCACCTCTTGTAGGATATACCACGGTCTTAGTTGATTAGAAGCTAGCAGTCGATATTTTTAAGAGCAGTACTTCTAAAACTGCAGCTAAAGAGAAAACCCACGAGTTTTCCTTTGCATGCGATTTTCAGCAATTTCGTTAACCTTTGAGTTATTTTATTTTGAGACTGACAGTACTAATTTTCAGCTCTATAGTTTTAAAAACAACATTTGCAGTTCTGCAGCTGAAGAGAATACAAACCATTTGAAGCATTTAAAATGAGCGCGCGTATTACGGCCAATAACGTGGCTTTCCCCTTCCAACGCAATGCTTGCGCAGTTCAAAAAGTCGCGGTGTATTAGCATCACTGATATAGAGACTTGTATATTTTTATTTAATGCAACACAGTCTGCATTTAATGATATTATCCACCCCCCACCCCCCCCCCACCTTCTACACCAACCCTTCCTTTTGGAAATTCACCCACTCATTTGGGTAGGGGCCCCTCCCAGATAGCAAAGTGTGCGCACGGTGCGACGCACGTGCGTCGCACCACGTGCGGATTTTCTCGCACGAATTGTGTGCAGGGGATGACTCAGCTAGGTCCTCATATGCGTGACAAGTGCGTCGCACTTCGTGAGGGTCGCACGTCATGCGTGCCGTTGCGGGTATGGTGCGTGCACACATTAAGGATTTTTAGAGGGTACAGAAAACATTTGCATTGATAATTTTAAATAAAGAGCAGGTAATTTATCATGAACGTATTTTTTATTATGGGTGGAAGGAATATTTGTACATTTTAGTTTAGCATCAGCAATTCAGTTTCCGCATGTTTGTCTCACATTTTCTGAGTGTAAACAGCTGAATCAGTCTCCCTTTTCCAACTCGTTTTGAGGTTAAAAGCAGGAACCCGACCTAAACGAAACAAAATACTTTCGTGATTTTCGTTCAATTTCTATACTGCCAAAACGTAACTATATTCACTTGATTTAGGTTACGTTATTCAAAACACCAAAATTGTAACGAAAAGGAAACGAAAGATTCGGTACTTTTTGCATAACGTAACGTATAATTTGTCCTAATTTAGAGCCATTCATGCATGTCGCATTTTTGTAAGCACGGTAAACACAGAACACAGAATGAGGCAAAACGAGACCCGAGAGGGGACCGCGGGACGAGAAGTCGCGAAGACTCGTGACGCGTCGTGCATTTCCGTTGGATCGACGACGGCTGCTGCGCCATATATGTATTATTCAACGACAACGCGCGGTTTTTAAATGCAGTTTTCTTCATTACACTTGGAAATAGTAAAAATACATGAAAGTGCATTAAAAGTTAAGGACGCATTTTTTAACATTATTAACCAATTTTCTGAAAATTGATTTTAAATTTGATTTTAAATTTCAGTCAATATTAAACATGAAATTCAAATTCCAAATGGAAGTTATAAAAATAAAAAGTATTTAAAGTTGAAATGATTCCAACAGTTTCATCTTTTAAAAAAAATTCCAATTCAAATTGAAAATTTTTGACGTATTATGTAAATACAAAATACAAATTTCTGGCTATTTGGAATCGTTTACGGTTTTTTTCGTTCTTTTTAACTTTCGGGATGACCATAGAAAAAAAATTTCAAAAAATTCTTCACTCGGTGTAAGCATTTGTAGACATATTTTTCAACTATTTTCTTTCACAGTATATGCTTTTATAGTTTTTCACGGGTTTGAAATTTTTTTATAATTACACAGCTGTAAGACTGTTACTTGATGTAAGAATTTTTTTGAATATTTTCTTAATGTTCAAAAAAAGAACCGAAGATAATAGAAAAAAAGTTTAAAAAGTTGGAAATTATTTTTTTCTTTTTAAAAAGTTACAGAATAGCAACAAAAAAGTTCTTGTTAATTTTACACCGATGGAGTAAAGGAACATACTATTTAATTACCTTTTTTAAATAAATAAAATGCATGGAACATTAAGCAATTTTACAAATGCATTCAATTAATGTTATTGATAAAAATTTCCTCATTTATGCTTACGATAAAATTGGGAGTGTTTCAATTTTTATGAATGAACCATTTTTACAATAATTATAGTTCAAATTATAGTTATAATAATTACTATTATTCAAAACTACGCTTCTCATGTGCGTGCCCCTTACACAGTGCGGCGCATATGCCTCGCGCCCTGCAGGCACGGTGTGCCTCGCGTTCCGTGCGTGTAACGTGCCCCGCACGTTTGCTATCTGGGCTAGTTTTCGTATACGGTGTGTTCGCCCCTGAATGGTCACATTGGGTGTTTCATCACCGGCAACTTCAGTTGCAACGGGTGGTAGTTTTTCTTTTTCTCGCTTGAAGCGCGCAAAAGAAAATTCGAGCAAAGTAACTGCCTTACCCGCTCCTGCTTCGCTGAATAGTATAACACACTAACACAACGATGCTATCGACCACAATTTATTTCTTCTAATTTTTGCATGAAGAATAGCATTTTTTCGAAAAAGTAAAACTTCACCGAGAGTCTCTATATTCTTTAGAGTATGTGTGCGAAAAATTAGACAAAATGGCTTCACCGTTTGGCCTGAATCCGAAACCGGGTTTTACACTGGATTTCCAGGGCCCTTAATAGACGCGACCCACTTTACTTTGGTGAATGCACGACTGAGAATAAAGTAGAGACCGCAAGGTAATTAACCGTGGAGTGCCATAACAGGGTATAGAATCGGTGGATACCGATAGTTTAATGACGCGAGGATAAACGAAAGAAACCATGTATAGGTATGACTCGACATAAGATAATCGGATCCTATCAATTAATCAATATTTATATACAGGGTGTCCATGCTGGGGCTTACCAAAAATTATGCAACCTGTCTCACACGACAATGCTAAACTTATGACCGTGTATGGCGGGTTGCATACTTTTTGGTAAGCTCCTACGTGGACACCCTGTATATGTTCATAAAACAAATGTATATTAAATAATAGATATATGAGTAATGGGCATATGCATATGTATACAAACAAATGTATTTTAGAAAGTTAAGGATTCAAAGTCGACAAATCGTTCACCTGATAATGCACAACATGCAGTGCGCAAGTGAATGCTTACGTAAATAGTCAGACTTGTCATACCCGGAAGTGTCTAACTAGAAAAATTAGCTATAAGTTAGTTAGCATATGGTACCCGTATTCTTGAAAGAGCAAGAGATGAGGCAGACGATCACCGAGAGTATCAGTAGAGGGAACTTGCATATTGGTCGCTCGCGTGATTAACCCTGGCGGATCGGCTAAACGTCTGTTCAGCTGAACGTTCATTGAAGGTGTGCTAGAGGCCACTTCAATCGCATCTACTGACATCTACTCAGAAGCGCCTAAAGTCGCCTTTAGCAGACTTCAGTGACAGCCACTATGTTTTTTTAAATTTCTTACGCTAAAAAATAAACTTATTGCTATTACGGCACTACCCTCTAACGTTACTTTTAGTGCACAATTATAATTTTAACAATTTAGGTATTTCTTTTCTTCTTTTTCTTCATTATAGGTAATTCGAGATTACCTTAAGATTACTTTAGGGTTACTTTATGGTTACGCTGAAGCGTAACGCTTCCGTGCAGACGGTCCGCCAGGGAATACTTACTTGCATGAATCATTCAAAATTCAATCTTTAGATCGCACGTGGTTAATGTATTATAGAGAACGTACGTGCTCAATGCATTATAAGCAGAAATCATACGTACTCAACTGCACGCAGAAATTGTACGTGCTTAACTACACGCAGCTCAAGTATAGGGAAGAAGAACTATATAAACCCCTCTAGTTACCCTTGTTAATTGTCTTTAAGGTCCAAGCAGTCATTCTGGCAACTCGATCTAGGAAGTTGTTTGAGTAATGATCAGGCACTTAATTTCTAGTGGAGCGTATTGGGGTTCAAATAACCACAGCCAAATTTTAGTTGCAAAAGGAAAGAGTTTATTTTATGGCATAAAAAACCTCCACTCGGTGAGTGGAGGAAAAAGCCGAAATTGAAATAGTAATCACAAGAGTAAGTCAGAAATAACTTCAAATAGTAATCACAAGAGTAAGTCAGACATTACCTCATCCATACAGTGGTAAACACAAATAATCCAACCTGAGACTCGTTGATAATAGTGGGATGACAAACAGTCCGCCATACAGTAATCCACTCAAAATCGACGCACATAATCCAAAACATGAGAATCGATGCACATAATCCAAAACATGAGACTCGTTCTTATGATATTTAACACTCACAATGGCTCACACACATAATCCAAACATGAGACTCGTTCACACTGGCAAATACACGAAACCTCCTACCACAAAGGGTCAACTTGAACTGAACTGAACTTTGAGGAAAAATAATAATTATAAAAGTGAAAACAAATTCCTTATCCAACGACCTATAAAGTCGTGGGAAAAGGTTCCATTCTACCTGCTTGGCGCTGACCTTCGAGTTACGCGCAGAGTTTACAGTTTTATTTCAGGTGCAGCCCCTTTTCCGAGAATGAATAAACTAAAGAGACAATAACTAAGTCAAACTCCCCACAATTTCAGATGACGGTAAAAAGCAGCCAAACAGAAGTAGAAACTGTTTTGCCTAAGTCAAGTTTTTTATATCATTGTGGCCGAAGAAACGCTCTGTGCAAGTCGCGCACTTTTATATCAGGTCTCTGACAGAGGACATTGAGACACCATTGACACAATGTGGCAATAGGCATTGAAGCAATGCGGCAACTTCCAAGTAAGTTCATACAAACAACCGGTAGAATTCCGTCGCTGTTCGACAAAATAACGGAGATCCAATCGGCAAGAAAACTCTCTTTTGTCCTTTCTAGAGTAGAAAGGTAGATGTAAGTTTTTATTGTATTCACTCCCACTGATTATCTGTTCTTATACATAATAAATGTTCTGAAATATAATCAAAACCTTTTATTCAAACACTTTATACTGACACAATCCCCATATGATTGGTAGTGAGAAACAGACCCACAACAAATAATTAGTCAGGCCTTACCAACAAGACGTAATCAGCAACACTGGTCTCTCTCTATCTCAAATTTTTAAACTACCCTTGCTTTTTGCTCGGGACATGGCAGCTGATTTCGTGGCAGCGGTAGGATTGTCATTTTTCATTACAATTTCTTTTTCCTAATGAAATTTAAACTCAGTGTACTATTGAGATAGAAATTTTGTAAATAGCACTCGAGAGTATAAGTGCGTCTTAGATACTTTGCATGGTCACCTTCGGAGCAAGGAAAAGTTCGAAGTGCTTATTGTTAGGCGTTGGCATACTTCGCGTGCTCGCAGGCCCTACCATAGTTAATAAACCTACGAAATACCCTGCATTGACCGTGTATGCACTCTTTGTAGCAAGATTCTACAAGTGAAGGGTTTAAAACAACGAAAAACTTCAAATTGTTAATCAACGTTCCGCGAATTAAGAGGGATTTTTAACTTTTTATTGAACTCAAAATCAAATACTTTTCACGGTTTTAGATGCCAAATTCCAATATTTTAACTTCAAATTAATTAATCATTTCTGAAATTCTCCAATAAATTACTTCAATTTTATGATTTTTTTACTGTATAAAAGGGCGCCAGCTCATTGATTTCCTAAAATAAATTTAAAAAAAAATTGCTTTCAGTTGTAAAAAAATATATCACAAAATGCTCAACGATCCCAACTAAACTCAATTTACTGCCGATATAAATCGCACTCTCATTGAAGCCATGATGATATCTATGGCAGAGTGTTTTGCCGTATAACAAGGGGTTGTACACATACCCATCTATGGAAATCATTTAATGGCTTCTATCAGTATTTTGCGTGTATTAAAGGTGTTACATATTCCAACGCGTTTTGATATCGATCTATATCCTCATCCGGTTTAGTTTTCTTACAAAAGAAGATAGAAACTAGAAAAAACCGATATTTTACAAATATCATTATACAAATATTAGCATTGGCTTATAAAGAAGAAAGTATATCAAATGAATTACGTTGGATAAAGAGAGGAAAAAATATATATTTACCTTATTTGTAATTTGAAGATAGTTGAACCATAATTTTTCCAGTTAAATTTATTGTAATCACAATTGATGTAAAATAGAAATCAAATATTGTATGAACATAACCTCATGACAGTTAGATCAGTTGAAAGTTATTATACACATTTGAAATATTAGTCAAGATATGTCAAGAAGAAAAATTGTACGCAAGACTGATTACCACATTAAAGACAGTTGGGATGAAATAAATGATAAAATTAACGTTCCAGATTATTACAAAATTATATCTCTTGCCATAACTTATATGTATACAAATTTAGCTTGGAAATTAATTCTAAATTCTATAAATAAAAAATGCAAGGAACTAAAAAAACATACTTTTTTGGAAAAAAAGATTTGGATGCAGTTCTCAGTTTATACCTGCAATCTTCATATTGTAAATTGAATGGAGTATTTTATAAACAAATTTTTGATCTCCCAATGAGCTCACCAATTTTTGCTGCAGCTGCTATTTTTGTTATGGAAAATATTAAGAAAAAATTCTAAAAAACCTAATTTATCATGTTACCTTCAATACGGATATATAGACGATACTTTAACTTATCTTCCAAAAAATAAAATTAACGATATACTTAAAAAATTTAATCCTACAGATGGAAAACTAAAATTCACCATTTAATTATCAAAAGAAAAGAAAATTAATTTTCTAGATTCAACACTGTCCATAGAAAATGACAAAATTATCACCAATTGGTTTCGAAAATCGACTTGGTGTGGCGTTTTCTTAATTTTAATTAACACCATCAATTTATTATAAAATTAGTGTTATTTTTGGTTTAGTCAACAGAGCGATACAATTATCAAATGTTAAATTTCATAATTAAAATTTAAATATTGTTAAAAACACACTATCAAAAAATGGTTATCATATTGAACTGTTAAATTTGAAGGTAGCTGCGCGTTACAAAACTATTATAAAGCCAAAAAACAAAAACATTGAAAACAAACATTCTCGAACAGAAACAAAAATTGTAGTAATGCCATATACTAATGGTTTTGATGAAATACTTCTTAAAATTTGTAATGGAAAAAGTAATATTTCAATTCTTTTTTCTGTGGAAAACACTTTCAATGCAATTCTCTTTCCAAATTTTATAGACTTAATCATAATTTTGATTTTAATATTAATCATGATCAATTTTGAACACAGAAGAAAACTTAGATAAAAGATTAACTTTGGAAATGATTCACATACATAAACATAAAAATTCAGTAAATTTCAGAACAGACATTAAAAATTTAAGTACCATATATCATAGCCTTATCTCACAAATTAAAATTTCAAGTTTATAGTGAAATAATTGGTAAAAATTATTTCGGTTAAAATTTAAAATAATCAAAAAATTTATTCTACAATTTTAATTTTACTCCTTTAACTTTAACTTAATAGTTAACTTTAATTTACAGCTTCAATTTAACTCTTTATAAATAATTTGAATTTCCCGTTTAAGAATGTGATATGACTTCCAATTTAACCTCAAAATAAAATCTGTTATTATGTTTTAACTCATTTGTTCACATGTATATATCATTACGAAAAAATGTAATAAAACACAAGTATTGAAATCCAGGATTTCTATCCTGCGATTTTTAATAACTAAAAAGGGCACTCAATACAGCTAGTTAGTTTTAAAGACGGGCCTTACTTATTCGCCATTACTTATTCGCTCTAAGTAGTTGACCCCAGACCCCTTGACGCGGCCTAGTATGTCGACTACTGGTCGCGTTGCAATTTCCTCTGGTCCCATAAAATGAGCCTCGAGGGTCTGTTGACTGAGCCTAGCTAATGCCGGGCACTGGCATAATACATGCAGGGATGTTTCCTCATCCCTACCGTATCTCCTGCACTCTGTCGTGAAGTTATACCCTATTTTGTGCATATGATAGTTTAAGTGGTTGTGCCCAGTTAGGATCCGTACCACTGTCCTTGTGTCTTTCTTTGGTAAGCCCAGGTTTACCCTGGCTCTGTCCATCCTATAGGTATAAGCCAGGGTGGATTCCGCCTGGCGGCAACCCTGCATTTGTTACCAGTATTTCCGGTGTTTTGTTTTGATCCAGCTTTTGATAACCATACCGATACAGCAAGACGCTATTTCCAGTACCGGTTCCGGTCCTATGTATTCACTTGCGGCGCCACGTTTTGCCAACTGGTCCGCCTTTTCGTTGCCCTTGGTCCCTGTGTGATCAGGGCCCCATATGAGGGCCACATTGTTTCATTCTGCAAGTTGGTTTAATGCCTTTTTGCATTCCCAAACCAGTTCTGATGTTATGTCTGGTTTCCCTATTGCAGTCAGTATCGCTTTGCTGTCCGAACAGATCGTAACCTGACTGCCACCAGCATTTTTTTCTATTAATTTTTTAGCACCGCGAATGACGGCTAGGTGTCTAGTCCTCCGAGTCGATCTATTTGCTCTTGCCAGGTGGCCATCGCGTGTGCCGCTCTAGCGGTTATCGCAACATGTAGGGGTTCATAACAGAGTATGAATCATATCGCCGCTGTGGGCGTAGTCCTCATTGCTCCAGTCAAACCTTTAAATGCTAGCGTTTTTAATCTGCGCAGCCTGTCCTGCATTATTTTAAGTTCCGCCCTGGGTCACCAGACCACGGCCGCATGTAGGAGCCTGAGTTTTAGGACAACAGAGTAGAACCATGCAAGAATTGTTGGCCCTAGAGCCCACGTCAACCCGAACGCTCTCCTGCACATCCAAAAAGTCATGACATACTTCTTGCATTGGGTCACCAGGTGCTTTGTCCAGTTAAGCTTGCTATCTAGGAGTACTCCTAGATATCTGACTTAGAACGTCCGCTTACCACCGACAAATACAGGAGCGTCAACTTTGAAAAAATTTATGCTTTTTCGTGAAAATGACCAGGTTGGTCTTTTTCGGGTTTACCGAGAGCCCTGAGCTATTGCACCAGAGCTCTACAATGCGCGGCGCCGACCTGAGAAGACCCAGCAGCGTTTCCAGATGAGCCCCCCTGACTAGGATTCCAAAGTCATCAGCATATCGCTGAGCATAATACCCCTATTTATTGAGCTTTCGAAGGAGGCCGCCCACCACAATGCACTACAGGAGGGGCGACAGGATACCCCCTGTAGGCATCCCCGTGGAGCTATTCCCCTTACTATTCCGAGTATTGCTGAAAGTACCCTCTATATCCAAGAAAGTGCCCACCGCATACCCCTTTTGTTCCAACTACTGCTCCAGTTTTGCCACGACAGCGTGAAGCGCAGTTAGTACCGAGCAGCCTGGCTAAAAAGCATGCTGCTCTCTATGCAGCGGGCAGGCCAAGAGTACCTCCTCCCTAATGTATCGCTCGACCAACTTCTCTAACATCTTCAGGATAAAAGAAGTTAGGCTGACTGGTCGGAAATCTTTTGAAGCAGTGTATCCCTCCATCCTGGGTTTGGGTATGAAGGCCACTCTGCCATCATTCCATGCCGATGGCACATGTTTAAGGGCTATACTTGCCCTGAGTAATTTCTTCAGAGGAGGGACAACTAAATCCATGGCTTTTTGTAAAAGCGCTGGATAATAAAGGACAGAAGGACACTACGGGCCATTTCACCTTTTTGCAATCACCCGGGAAGTGAAATTCCATTAGGTGATTCAGCGTTGCTTTTTCGTCTTCAGCGAATGTCCCAGTCTAAAGGTAATTTAGTTCTATTTGCCCTTCAATCTGCCTGCTTATACTTTCTTATATTTTTATTGTATTCTCACTGGGCAGTCTTATAGATGTCGCAGTCTGAAGGTAATTTAGTTCTATTTGCCCTATTGCACAACATTCTAGTCTCTTTACGGAGTTTCACCAGGTGGTTATTCCACCATTCTGCTCCCTTCTTAGACTTAATTGTGCTTGTAGGGTGATTGTTCTCATATGATGTAGTCAGAGCCCTTCGCAGAAAATCCGCGGCCTGCTCTAACTCATCAATGGTACCATAGTTTGTGGGAAATTCCGCAAGCCTCCCTTTAACTTACTCCTTATATGAGTCTCAAAGTGTATTTCTGGGGTTTCTGGTCTTGAAAACCGCCGGTTTTCCTAGAATTAATAGAAACACGATATATTTGTGGTCCGAGAGAGACTCCTGACCGAAGACTCTACAGTCCACTACCCTGCTCCTCAATACTCAAATAACTAATATTTGAAATGTGTATAATAACTTCTATTTGATCTATTTATCTTGAGGATATGTTAATTCAATCTTTGATTTCTATTTCACATTAATTTTGATTACAATAAATTTACTGAAAATATTATGGTACAATTATCTTCAAATTACAAATAAGGTAAATATATATTTCTTGTTCTCTCTTCATCTAAAGTGATTTCTTTGTTATACTTTTTTCTTTATAAGCGAATGCTGATATATGTATAATGATATTCGTAAAATATCGGGTTTCTAGCCTCTATCTTCTTTTGTCATAAAACTAAAACTGATGAGGAGATAGAAGTAGTATAACAAGGGGACTCCTGGATACAAGTCCCTGCACCGACATGTTACCGACATGTAGAACTTTCGGATGGTAGTTGACCGGGAAGCTTCTAGAAGGAATTTGAAGGTTATATGTTTAGTGTGCAGGATAGATTTCTCGGAATTGATCAACGTGCGGCGTGAAATGAATGTTTCGGGGTGACATTTAATGTGTTGACCCTCACTGGTTATTTATATGAAAAACGTTTATTAGAATTTAAGCACGTACGAAATATTTTAATTTATTCTGTTCCTAAGACTCTTTCCGTTTTCTCTTATCGATCGAGGTAATCTGCAAAATTAAAGACCGCAAGCTACGCAGCATTCATAGGGTCTAATCACTCGTTACGTTTTATGAAAGCATTCCTTTGATTTTAAGCACGGGAGATATTGTATTTCATATCAAGGACACATTCTTTTCCCAAGACACTTTCAGTTTCTGTTACCTATGTCCCCCTTTTTTAAACAGAGACATGAATCCCAGCGATAGGTGCAGAGCGTGTCATGCACACGCTGAGTACCTGGAACACATACTATCGGGGTGTCTCACCCACGCAGGAACGACGTACATCTACAGATATAATGCGGCCCTAAGAGTCTTTTATTACCATCTTTATCGCCTTTATGGTGTTGGCCGCGACCCTGCCCTGCCCTGACGTTTTGCGCCCATTTTGGTGCTCCTATGAGACTCTAATATAAAAGTAAACCTAACCTAAAAAAAACATTTTCGCCAGGGAAAGGGAGAATCATTGCCGTGAATTATAGTTCTTGCTACGTCCCCCAGGTGTCGCTGATACGCCTCGCCCCAATCTCAAAGTACACTTACGAAATACATTGGAGATGGCATACCGTCAGGGATGGGTAAGTAAAATACTCGTGGTAATTTACTTGGTTTTCTACGGTAATTTACCTGGTATTTTACGTCATCAGTTTTCTGTATGATGTAAATTACATCTTATTCTATATATGACAGCGCCACCTCTGAGGCGGGAAATTGAAAACTTGAGTCAGACAGCCAATCAGAGGTTTTCTACATGTATTTGACATTTTTTTGCTTCTGTTATGCCTTAGTTGACATTATTAATTTTTTCTTAACAATACAGGGATCGGAAAAAAACTCTTGCGAATGCCGATACCAGAAATTCAAAAAAGTGAGCTTCTGCACAGTTCTGCAGGTCCGCCATCTTGGCACGTAATTTACTAAGTATTTTACCCGTTTTCTACTTAAAATACTTCTTTTAGGTACTTTACGTCAAAAACATCCAGTTACACGTAACTGCACATCCCTACATACTGTGCTTTAGAGTGTAAATTTTCCATAAAAGCGCAATTTACCAAATTGAAACACGGCCCTAGGTAACTCCATCTAAAGGCTTATAGAACCAATTGGAAAGCGGTGGCGAATCACGATATAAACTGATGACTATTTTATTTGTTAAGGGCGTAAGTAAAATACACAGGGAGCGAATTTTAATTCCACTATGTGCTATTTTAAATTCTTGTATGTAAAATACGGAGTAAAATCAGGGCCCTTTCACACGATTACAGATCCGCAAGTTGCGGACTTGCGCAAGTCATGAGTAGTGAAAATAGAGATTGATTTGAATGCTTTTTTTGTATAGAAAATTTAATGTTTTTTAAATTATACGCAAGCTTATTAAACTAAAAATAATTATGGAAGAATAAAGACGATGAAAGGGTTTGTTGGCAGTTATTGTGTGTTGCTGAATTTGGTAAATAAGAGTGAGAATTGGGGTGAGTTAATGAGCAGAGTGTGAAGGAAGGGTTTTTGGAGTGAATGTTTGAATGTTCTAAAGAATAGGAGTGAACAATTGAGTGATATTTTGAGCGTTTGAGTCACTTTTGGGGTAGCCTGAGAGGTTAGTTTGTGTAACGTGTGGGGCAGGGTGGGGAGACCGGTGAAACACGGTAGCAGAGCCAGGGCAGGATATGTAGGATAAGTCGAAGCAGGATACGTCGAAGCGTCAGGAAACAAGGAGAAAATATAGAAAAACAGTAGAAAGGGAGAGCTCGAGGGCGAAAAGTTTTGATTTAATCGAGAGGTTTGTGAACAGGAATAGGGACAGGGCGGAGAGAGGAAGTAGTGAGGATAAGGTAGAAGAAGAAAGATGAAGACAAAGTTGAAGATTGAGGGCCAACAGAAGAAAATTCACGGTTCGATGAGATGCGTAAGATGATGATAGAAATAATGGGGATATATGAAGAAAAGCAGGAAAAACGGGGGGAGGAAATAAGGAAAGAAATTAGGCAGGAAATGGCCGAAGTTAGGAAAGAAATGAGGAAATGGGTATAAGTCAGGGAAAAGTTAGAGAAAAGGATGCAGACGTGGGAGCAAAGACTAGAAAAACAGGAAATGCCTAATCAAAAGGTAGAGGAGTTGGAAGGTAGAATAAAAAAAAATAGAAAGCTTAAACCGGGAGTTTAGAGGTGGGGAGAGTGGGAATGAGGAGAATGAAAGGCTGAGAAAAATAGAACAAAGAATAAAAAAGAAAGAGAGAGAAGAAAGAAACAGAAACATAGTGAAAAAGGGTCTAAGATTAGAAGGGAAGGAATTAAAGGAAGGAGTGGAAGATGTGCTAAAAAGGATATATGCTAAAGTAGAGATAGAGGAAATACGAAGTATAGGAAAGGAAACGCACATCGGAGAAAAAATGGTACTAGTGAAACTAAAGAAATGGGAACATAAAAGGGAAGTGATGGCAAAGAAGAGGTTGTTATATGGAAGCTCGGAGAGAAAAGAGGATGATTTTTGGCAGAATACAGATTGAAGGTGTATGGTGGGATTGGGACGAAGAAAGGGAAGATTTAGTAAGAAATGAGATGCCGGGAAACTAGGAAAGGAAGGAATGGGAGATAGGAAAATTAAAAATAGTAAGAAACGAAAGGAGACGAGAAACGAAAGTAGGGAAGAATGGAGAATATGTTACTGGAATATAGCAGGATTGGAGAGAAAGGATAGGGACTTTATGAGAAATGCAGCGCAATGGGATGTAGTAGTGATGATAGAGACGTGGCTAGATGAAAGGGAATGGTAAAGAGTAAGGGCAAGGTTACCAAGAGGTTACAAATGGCAAGTTTAACATGCAAAAAGGAAAAATAAAAAAGTCAGAGCAATGGGAGGAATGGTGATGGAAGTCAGGAACGAATTTATAATAGGGAAGGATAAGAAAGAGAGGAAAGAGCAAAAAGAGGAGGTACGTATGGAAGGAGAGAAGTGGAGGATAGTGGGAGCTCATGTGAACAGTGATATACAGGAGAAAGTAGAGGAGATGAGGGAACTGACTAAAGAAAATAAGAAAGAGATTCGGCTCATAATAGGATGAGATTTTAGTGCGAGAACAGGAGATAGAGGAGGAAGGGAATGAGATGGAGAGAGAGGAAGAAAATCCAAAGACAATATACTGAATGGGGAGGGAATGCAATTGGTAGAATGTCTCGGGGAGATGGGATGGTTTATTCTAAACGGAAGTATGGAGTGGGATGAGAAAGGGGAACATACAGGTGCAGGAGGACGATCAGCTGAGGACGATGAGGTAAGAGGGAAGATTAGGAAACTAGAGGTAGGGAACTATATACATTCGGATCACTTTCCCATACTAGTGACAATAAAGGGAGAAATCAGTAATAACAATAAGGCTAAAAAGGAAGCAAAAGTATAAAGAGCAGGAAGAGGGGATTGGTCAATGGAAGGTAAAGAAAAGTTGAAGGAAAAAGTCAGAAATATCAAAATAGGGGAAGGAAACGTAAAGGAGGAAACGGAAATACTGATAGGAGAAATAAAAAGAGTATTAGAGTGCACAAGCGAAAAAGAAGTGAGTGAAGGAGGGGATAGAAGTGTATGTGATGAGGAATGTAAACAGAAGAAGAAGGAAGTAAGAAGGAACTTACGAAAACGGAGAAAGAGACAAGTAGTGGAGAAGAATATAGGAGAAAAAAGAAGGAGTATACTAAGTTATGTGATCAAAAAAAAGAGGAGGAAAATAAAAGGGTTGAGGAAGAAGCGGAGAAGGCTAGGACAGAGAAAGAGGTTTGGAAGAAGCTAAATAAAGAGAGAGAAAAAGAAGGAAAAGTGTAAACCAGGATATTGAGATGGTAGAATGGAAAAAATATTTTTTATGGAGTTACTAGGAGGGGCAGAGAGGAAAGTTAGGAAAGGATGAAAAGATGGTAGGGAAAACATTTCAGGAGGAGGACATTGCAAGGGAGGAAATTGTAAAGGTATTAGGGAAATATGGGGGGACAGAATTAGAGGAATGGACATGGATAATGTGCAATAGAGTATGGAAAGGATAGGGATGGCCAGAGTTATGGAAAAAAGGAGTAGTGATACCAATAGGGAAGAAAGGCAAAGGGGAGGAAGTTAAAGATTATAGAAGAGTGACACTAATGCCAACATTGTATAAAGTATATGTGATTGTTTTGTCGGAGAGGTTAAAGAAAGAAGTTGCGGAAAAAAAGATAGAGCCACCGAATCAGACAGGGTTTACAAAAGGGATGAGGGTGATGAACAACATATATGTTCTGAACTATCTAGTAAATAAGAGGATTAAAAGGGAGAAAGCGGCAAAGATAGCAAGGTTCGTGGACTTGAAAGCGGTGTTTGACGAGATACGAGATACGAGAGGGATTAATAAAGAGAGTATCGGAAATTTTCAAAGAACCAAAAAGCAAGGTAAAGGTAGGATAACAAGTAGGAGATAGTTTCTGGTTGATGAGAGGAGTAAGGCAAGGGTGTCCTCTGAGCCCACTTTTATTTGATATATTAATATCAGACTTGGAAGAAGAAATGAAGAGAAAAGGGTGGGGAGGAGTTAGGATAGGGAGCGAAAAGATATACACACTGACATACGGGGACGATATAGTGTTGATGGCCGAGGATGAAGAAGGGATGGCGGACTCAATTACTGGATTAGAGAAATACTTAGATGGGAAAAAGTTAAATTTAAATGTAGAAAAAACAAAGAGAATAAGGTTTAGAATAGGAGGGAGAAGAAAGAAAGAATGGACGAAGAGATGGAAGGGAATAAAATTAGAAGAAGTGAAAGAGTTTAAATATCTGGGATATACCTTGCAAAAAAATGGAGATCGTAGTGCTCATGTAAGAGAAAGGATAAAAAAGCAGCAGGGGTAATGAAGCAGATATGTGGAATAGGAAAAGGAAGGCTTTAAAAAAATTGGAGAAGGAGAATGTGGTTATTTGATACGGTGGTATGGTCAGTATTAGGTTATGGAGCAGAAATATGGGGATGGAAAGAAAGGAAAGAGATTAGGAGTTTACAAGATGCACATATAAGGTCGACGCTAGGGGTAGACTGGAGGACACCGGGACATATGATGAGAGAAGAATCGCAAAGGGAGTTAGCGAGAA
>CAKNWT010163575.1:0-10790 GCA_932066315.1 Andricus coriarius
TATATCTTTTCATGATATACTGAACAAAATATTTTGTTTATGCAAGTATAATTGTTTTGACAATTTTAAATCTAATTAATATCTGGAAGATATTATAACCATTAATAGATGATAACGTCCGAGTTTCTGAATTTGTAATTAATATGAATAAAGCCCGGATTCGGACCGAAGTAATCGTTTAAATATCGAAATTTACATTAAATAAAAATTGAGAAACTCGGACATTGACATCTATTAATGTTAATAACATCTTCCAATTATTAATTAGATTACACCTACGTTGATCAAAACTAGTACATATGTGGCAGTGGAGAAATGCGTACAGTAATTCCCTGTAAAAAGGTAGCTATGGAGAACAAGAAAATATTTCCTGATGTCTCGGTGGCGTAATTGGCTAACGCTCCACTCATGGGTAGAGGCGTTCCCGTTTTAAATCCGGTATGTGGCAGATTTTTTTCTTGTTCTTCAAAATTTATTTTTCCGAACTCATCGTCCTAATATCATAATTTATATTAATTATAAATTTAAAATCTGATTAAAAATAATTAAAAACTTCATTACCGGCTGCCTAAACATCGCAATGGGGTGCTTTCGAAAGTAATGCCTATCATCTATTATAATCATGGATGATTTAAAATGAATCCAACTTGTGCGGCAAGATCCTGGCATCTTTGATGCAAAAAGAAAATTTTACAAGTATCTTTATATGAGAGACAATGTGTGGGCAGAAATTGAGAAAGAAATCAATGTACCTTATGATTTCGTCTTTAAGTTCTCTTCAAGCAATGACATAGTGTAATTGAACTGGCTAATATTCACGCGAAAAAAATTTGGGATCACTGCATCATCATTATGTAGATTCCGTTCAATTAAAATTTTCTGTAATCCCCCTTATTTACTTTTTATGAAAAGTTCTCAATTTCATTGCGGCTTGTTTCATTTGATAAAAACATCAGAAGGGCTTCATCTTCTTCTCCCTCGAGAAGATTCATTGTTGATTGATCCATGCTGTCGTCTGCCACTGTACGACCTACTGTCGCAGATGATCAAACTGTAGTGACTACATACAAGGCATTAAAAATTGACCTGGTTGCATGCCTTCTGTCACTCTATGAGAAACCCAAGATTCTCCTTGCAATTCAGAAGGAGTAATTATTCCTAAAAATCAATTCAGGTCTATTTTCGTAATTTACGGTGACCATCATCTTCGTGTTTTCTCTTGTGTGATCGAAATATAGACGGGTCGCCGCCTACGATCCAGCTTAATCGGAACCTCACTGTACCGTGGTATGCTAGGCGCAGCCCAGTCACCGTAGCTCTTTCGCTTTACTAACCCATTTTCTTCGTATCGAACTGGCTTTCTTGGAACATTCCTGGTGCATACAAGCTCTCCCGAAAACCTTACCCGCGACTGACTCCGCCTGCCGCGCTCTGCAATTATTGCCTCAATCCTAACTGGAAGCAGGTCTACCTCTCCCTCCTCCCGTACCCATGCGCGGAATCAAGATACGTCTGTAACAAGGCTTGCGTAAGTGTCGCCGGACAAGCCGATTTAATTTCTGCCAGACATTGCTGTAAGTTGTAATAACTTTGGATTTATTATTATTATTGCTTTTATTTTGTTTCTTGCATACGTTCTTTCAATTACCAACCACTCATAAGAAGCAGTATAATGTTAGCAATCACCTCCAATCCTCCAAATTGTATTAAGGAATTTTCGGATGTCATCTTATTAGCCAAACAACCACAATATTCTATTGCCTACAGCAGGCCTCTTCAGTGAGGTGAAATTGGGTCATATTTACTCAGTTGCCACGTGTTTCGTTTTCACCACTACGCCAACTCCCGGAGCTGAAAGAGTGACACGAAAGTTTTCCGTGCTGAGTGAGGAGGCGTAGTGGTGGAAACGAGACATCTAACAAATGAGGAAATACGGCCGAATTTTCCTTCGCTGAAGACTCCTGGCCAAGAGGCATCACAAACTCAAATGAAAAATGTATGGAACAAAATGACAAGTTTGCCCGTGGTGGTATGGAATAACCTTCCTACAGTCAGGACTTAGACGACTTGGATTTTTTTTCAGTTATATTAAGAATATGTACATTGACATATATTATTGGTCACCTAGTATATGAAACTTCATTTAAAAATAAATCACCCTTTTATTTCGAGGCTTTAATTTAGGAGATCGAGTGGGATCACAGTAAATCCTAGATATATTATTTATCTAAAATTGTATAAAAACGTTGCAAACAATTGACAACTACAATTATCCGACGACGGATAATTTTTATCCGCCTCGTGATAAAAATTATCTGCCGTCAGATAATTGTAGCTTTCAATTGTTTGCAGCGCTTCTATCTAAGTTCAGATAAATAATATCTCTGGGATTTACTTTGATAGTGACTTGTGACCGTCCATATACTACGTGAACGTTTTTTATAGAGGGGGCAGGAGGTAAAACGCAGGTATCAACAAATGAAAATTGGCTACGTGGAATATTCAGAGCCCGCTTTTATACATGTATATAAGGAAACATCTTGTAGAAAATTACTTTTCTCCCAACGTCAGGATCATCTACAGTCATTTTCTGCCATCTACTGTAATTTACTCTAGGAAGAAATGAGGATCACTGCCGATACTCTATTCCTCGCTTTTGCCGTTTTCCATAATTCCATTGGTAAATATATAACAATATAATGCTATATTAATCACTTAAATACAACAGAAAAGAAAAACGTTTTTTTTCCTCATGCAATTTTTAAATTAAGGTACAAAATTAATATTATTACAAAACATGTGTATTTCATACACTCTAAGAAACAAGGTACGTTTCCCATACGATAGTATGGTTTTTCTTCCATACTTTTCAATATCCCATACAGGTATGGAGATTTTCTATTGGTCGCTTGCAGATTTCCCATGCATTAGCAAGAGTTCCATACGCTGATATGGGCAAGCTTCAAGTCAAGAAGCAAACTTTAATGCGCAGAGGAGCGCGCATGCGCTGTAACTATGGTGGTTGATCGAGAACAAAGAGAGTGAACGATGACCTAATCATAGCGTCTACTCAGTTAAGAAACATTATTTAAAGTGCAGTGACAAAAATAAAATTTGTGATTTCTTCTTTTTTTTTTTACTGAAACAAAGTTCAGTGTGAGAGAAATAAAACAGGAAAGGAAAAGCACAATCAGAATTATTCATCCGACGGTAAGTTCAGTTTGCATAGATAAAATTTTGAAGTGCGTTTAAATGTTACGTTGCTGCATCGTTGCAGTTTGCATGTTATAAGCATTTGTATTTAAAGCCATCAGAAGCACTCTATTTTCTCCGCTAGTATGAACGCAGGCCAAATAAATTCGTACTGTATATAAAAAATACTTTTTGATTGTAGGGACTTACGTATAATCGTTTAAAGTAGTTGTAATTAGAGAGCGTGCATTTAAAGAAGGCAGAAAGACAATTTCGGCGCCGCATCATATTTCGCCCTTGCTGGATGCTGACTTTCCAAATCTTTAGGTTTCAAATCTGTCCTTTTTGGGAGAGACGTCAAAGAAATTTGGGACAACAAGATATCATGCAAAGGTCCGGCTTGGTTTTCTGTCTTCGATGATGAACAGCAGATGAATAATCCAGTACGTGAGCAAAAAAAAAGCAGCGAGAACAAATATGTGGGAGGTTTTTCAGCAAAAAAAATAACTTCGGAAAACCTGCGATCAAACACTTCTTAGAAGTTAGTCTTATCGAACTACTACCTCTATATTTTCTCTTGGAATCGAACATCATGTTTCCGCTTCTTCCTGCAAGTACTTTTTGTATATACTTATAAATAATGATTCTAGTATGGATCCGAATGCAGTTTTTTAACTACATGGTTTTAAATTTGTTTACTTTTTATAGGATACAGCTACAGACGATGAGGGTATGCTGATTGCAAAAGACATTGATCGACCCATTCTTATTGTGAAAGGTTAGTTGTCCATACACCTGAGATATTTCGGAATTTTTTTCAGATATCTCTATCAATCGCACGGTATTTTTCTTAGGTTAAAATATTATTTCTGTTTACAGCGAATTTCGTATTCGATGATGCTGCTACTAGCATAGTTTTTACTGAGGGACAAGATATCATCAGAGCCAGGAACATTCTAGGATGATTTTTGTGCTTTTCCTTGTCCTACTACGTTTAGGGCTACACGTATGGTGTCAATTTGAAGTCTTCGGAATTCACCCAACGGTAAGTTTACTACAAAAAATCATAACATATTAGCTTAATCGTATGCATTTTACTCGTATGTAAAATTAATTATCGTTTTTTAAATTGTTTCAGCGTTTTCCAAAAAATGAATCTCTCTTTAGTGCACTAAAGAGCGAAAGAAGCAACCTTCGCACAGTAAAGGCGCAGGTTCTGTGGAGCTGGAAAATGGCATTGAATGAAAAAAACATTATTTAAGAAAAACATCAAGAAAATTTTTCTTGTCTCAAGAAGATAACCTCGTTATTAGAATAATCGCTGAGGAATTGTATTGATCCTCAATAATAAATTTCGGAAAAAATTTCCATGTGCATTGGCTTCAGGGTCATGTGAATAGAAACCAATTTAATTGTTTTAAACGTTTCGGTGTTGTCAAGAAACTATTTAGGAAATATTTGTCAGCTACGTATATTTGATGAAAACCAATTTTTAAATAATCCCCGTATGAAAAAATACGCAGAATACAATAATTTTGCATGAAAGAAATATGTATTTTCAAGCTGTGAAATTAAAGGGGTAGTATTCCTCGTGTGAAAATTTGTTATTTCAAAAAACTTGGTCTCTGAAAAAACTTAATGAATAATTTGAAAATAATACCAAGTTAAAAATTTTGAACAATGTTTCTTCAATAAAAAATTGTTTTAAGGGCACTTTTTATATAAAAAGATCGTTTACATATTCTTAACCAACGAATAACGCTGTGAATTTTAAATTTGCATACCTGCATTAAAATAAACTGAATTTCTTATATTACAATAAGCGATTCTCCCATCCTATATATTTTTCGCATTGCATATTTCCCATGCATGGATATGAAAAAAATGTCACTCCTGTATAAAAAAATTAACCTGTTGTTTGTGACAAATTTACCATACAAAAAGTTAGAAGATTTCTCATACTGTGATCTCATTTTGTGATTGTCTGTCAGAATTCTGACCGGCTTTGTATCTTTCTGAGGAACTTCTGGTCTTAAACAGACATCTTTATAAATTTGGCAATACCTCTCAAGTTCTGTGCGTGATTTTACCAAGCTTGGAGCTCTGTGTGTGTATAAGTGTGTGTGTTGACAGATGTTATCAATCTTTCTTATCTACCACGTTCGAAGTAGCTACTATTTACAAAAATAAGTGGCGATTTAAATGTGCTGAAATTATTAAACTCCATAAAAGCCGACACGGAGAAAACCAAAGAGGAATTCAAACTGCTTGAAACGGACACAGCTCAATTGAAGTCAGATTTTGATGCCCTAAAAATTTAATTCAGCTCATCCAAAACACAACATAAAAAGCTGAAAGAAAGTATCAGGCATTAAAGAAAATATGTAGTTCACTGAAGTGAGAGGTTGCCTTTCTTCAGCGACAAGCCCGCTCCTACAATGCCCTGATTTGCAACCTATCGGACGATAATGAATCTAACAAGGATCTCTTCTGGTTTGTTCTCAATATTCTCACTAGTTCTGGTCTCTCACCTGATTAAATAAATATTGGTACCATTTATCGACTAGGGAGGACACAATGCAGTAGGCCCTTTCGTGTGCGTTACAATTCTGGCAGATGCAAGCAGGATGTTCTGAACCAACGCGCAGCTTTGAATGAGATCAACCCTTCTGTCACACTGGACAAATCACCAGAGGAAAGTCAAGTAGAAAAAGCCCTATATCATACTGACTCCAAGCTAAAAAATTCGGGTTATAACATTTTCTTTGAGGGTAGCAGTACTATGCTGGAGGACCGTCAGCTCTCTTCTCTGGATATGACAAAAACATCCAACGGATAGATCGGAAAGCTCTCTGGACTCCTTTATAGGGAAAATTGCTTCAAAGCCGGAGAAGCCTTACTTCAGCTTACCTCAGGAGAAAAACCTTGGGATGATGAAGAATGTAGAGTAATATGCCGTAAGTTTAGACAATTTTTAAATTTCTTTAAAAGGTCGAATTTTGTCGATTCGAAGGGGTAACATACCTGGAAATCAAAAGATCTTTTTTCCAGCGTAGCTTAACGAGGTAAACATTCTTCCAGAAAGTCAGGCAGGTTTCAGACCTGTAAGAAGTTGTATAAACCATATTTTAACCCGAAATTCTTTAATTCAGATACACTTATCTGTTCCAAAGCGACGAATCTTTGCTTTTTATATAGATTTCATAAAGGCTTTTGATTGAGTAAACCACTGTCATCTATGGCGCAAACTTCTGAGGATAGGGATGTCCACTTGTATCCATTTGTACTTACTAGGGTCTGACTTCATCCGTTAAGGTAACTTGTGGGGTACTTCAAGCATAGATCCTTAGTTATCTGGGAGTTAAGGTGCTTTGATTCAATCGAGAAATTACAGTCTTTTTTCTTTAAGAAAATACTAGGCTTACCATCATACACGCCGAATTTTTCCCTCTGCTTAGATGCAGGTAGATTACAGTTAGCTTAAGATATCTTTAAGTCAGCACTAAGATGGTTGACGAGGTTACTGGGTATGCCTGATGATAGGTATCCTAAAAGATGTTTTTAAAATTAAAGGCTTGACATGGATTCTGTGTCATTCGATGAAAAGATGGATGTTTTTCTAAATAACTTTTATGACTATCTCTCGCTTTGTGACTATAAAAGATCCCTTTATTTAAGTATTTAGACTTTCAATCATGTCTGCCTCTTAGATTACCTTTTTATACAATTGCTATTATTGCTCTACTTATACTTCTGGGCTCTATCAGGAAATATATACGGTTGGAAGAATATAAATTTACTTATGACCCTGCTTGACTCTGCCCGATAAGTAACCTTTTTGTAACAAAGTATTTTCTCAATTTTGCACCTGTTTGTCCTACCTAGTCAGACTCAAGAATATCAACCTTACGTCAGCCAGCAACCAAAACAGTCAATAGTCAGTATTGGCTGAGTCTTTTAAACTCTAATTGTCCACACGAGCCGCGCAAAATTGCATTGTACGTCCGTCACATTCTACAAATTAGAGTATTCGTTCTGGAGACGTGATTGTCTTGATTCTCTTAAATAATTTCTCGCTTATACAATTTTTGTAACTTACTTTAATCAATTATGCTGTTTAATCTGGCTGGATATGATTACTTTTTGCTTCTATCTGTATCTTATATTGCTACTCATTTGTATCGATTTTAGGTCGAAAAACAAATGATTGAATGATAATAATAATTTTCCTTTGAAATAATTATTCCTTTCTAGTTAGAAATTCAACAAGTTAGTGAAAATTGTATGTGTACTTCGTAATAATTTTTTCTTCAAGTTCAAAAATACATCTCTGTTCTTAGATATTTTTTACCCAAAATTCATAAATATTTTTTGTCTTTTTACAGAAATGTCGTCAGGTGTGTCACCCAAAACAAGGGACTTTCTAACAAATTTTGGAATGAGTAGCGAAAATGTGAACCAACAAGGTAACCCTTATACAAATTAAAATGAATAATACAAGCGTTAATTAATCGCCAGTTTTTATATTAACAATTTCAAATTATTTATAAAAAATTCGAAAACGAATGTCGTAACGAAATTATATTATCTTTTTTTTAGCAACTTTTTTGTATGCTCTTTCTCTTCTAATGAATGCCGTTCCATAAGGTTCCATAAAAAAGGTTGAAAATTGCTTGGGGTGATAGTAATTTCAAAAATGGTAAAAATGCTTATTTTATCCAAATTTAATTATTTTTTGTAATCAAAGTTTTTAATTTTAAAAAGGTGCGAATAAAAATATACAAGTTTTAAACTTAAAAAATAACATTTCTGAAAGTTTGATGGTTTACATGCGAAATTTCTTGAATGTGGGCAATTCAGAATTGAAAACTTGACTTTTGATCTTCAAAATTATCAAAATTTAAGAATTTCAATTTATATATCTTTGAAACTGAAGAATTTTTAATTGTAGATCTTCAAATTTGAACTATTAAAAAAAACAGTAAAAAATTAAATTTTTCTAAATTGAAGAATCTTCCATTGCAGATCATCGAAATCGACTTATTTAAAAAACTTGACTTTTTCATCTTCAAAACTATTCAAAGTTAGGGACGTTTATCTATATGCACATCTTTAAAATTGAAGATTTTCTAATTTCAAAACTTACGTACAGAACTATTCAAAAAGAAACAACTAAAAATACGCCTCTATAGATTACACATGTTCAGAATTCAAGAATATTGAAGATAGACCCATTTCAACTAGATGTTCAAATTTCAATTATTTGAAACTATGGACATTCAGAATTGAAAAACTTGGCGAATTTTCTATTGTAAACATGTGAAAAATGGACCAGTGTCTAACATGTAAACTAACAGAAAGGCGTAGAATTTCTGTTTCACTTAGAAAAATATACTCAGTCTAGCAAGGCCACCTTGAGTTAATACGTCCACTCAATGTGAACTGCTAGCCTGCGCTTGGTCCAAGCCTCGCCTCTCTTTCTCTGTTCTCGGCTTGTTCTGATTGCGGCATCGTAGATGCTCCGCTTGGATCACCCTTTCCATAACTGCCCTTGAAAAAAACAATGCCACAAACAAACCACCAAAAAGTTGTAAATCCCGTCCAGAACGAACGAACGCGCGGAGCGCCCGACAATGGGTGAACTATCATTGAGTGAACTAATATTTTCAAAGATGACTTGCTAGACTGCTACGATGCTAGCATTATCCCTGCTCAGAGAGGCTTTATGGTGCGTATGCACACCCAGGAACACGCAGAGCTGCAGCACTTTTCGATTAAGCCATTAAGAAATCAACGTGCCTAACTATTAAAAAATGTATATGTACGTGGAGATCTTTGCCAACCGCTGCTGGAACAAGCTGCGGATGAAGATGACGAAGCGACATTAAGGTCAATCGCGCAAAGCAGGCACCTTCTGAGATATGATCGCGATTGCAGGACAAGAAGCAACATTAAAATGCGGGTCTTTCTTAAGCACCAAGATTTGTCTGAAAGAATCCGACCTCTGGATCATCAGTTGTTCAGTGTACGGTGCTGCGAGAGCTTTCGTTGATTCAAATCTAAGGCTAAAACCGAGGATGGAGCAAAAGACAAAAAGACGCTTACATCATCTAAACAATAAGATTGGATGGGAACGACAGAATTTGCCCCGTGTTCAGTGTGTGATTGACTACATAACATCCTGTAGACCGTTCATGGAAAGGGTACGAAAGTTCACCCAAGAAGTGAGTATCTGCAATCACACACTGAACCTGGGCGTGTCTCAAAGCCGCATTCGGGAACTACGATTTTCAGACAATAGTCTCTGTTGTACACTTTAAAACCTGAGATCGTTCTCCAACACTTCGAGAAACGAACTATATTCGTGATCGAATTCTTGGCTCCGGCCAACTGCAACATTACTGCCAAGACCAGGGAAAAGGAGGAGAGGTATCAAGACCTTGATAGAGAGCTGCGACGACTTTTCCCTTATTCTTTTACATGCCCCCACACTTTTACTTGGTGGTTAACTACTCAGAGAACCTTTTTCTCGAGAGGTAACGTTCCCACGACTCTAAGGAGATGAACAACTACCTTGCTAGGCTAGTACTCAGCGCATAGGCCGCCGATGCTCTTCCAGAGGGCGAGGCGGGAATCAAACACGCAAGCCGCCGGAGTGGGTACAAAGCCTACGCTTCAGCATCCACGTCAATTGTCCCATTTCTCGATTCTATTCATTGTCATCATATTATCGCATATGAAGTAAAAAGAAGAGAAACGATTGAGAATTTTCGCTTCTTCTTCATCAAACCGTACACGGTAACTACAATATCATTTCATTTTTTGAATTTTGCAGTATTTTTTAATTAAACAGGGAACTTTATTTCAGAGAAGATGAATTTATCCTGTACTGCTGGTAACTGGACACCCGGTAATGGCTGTACTAACTGTTATTCACTGGAAACAAATCAGATAATATGGTTCTCTTGAAGCACTCGTCATCCCGATACTTTATGTGGACAGTTTCTTATTTGTTCCTAATTTATCCAGCATGTTTGATATATGATTGCCTTTTATTGGGTTCAGTTTGCTGGTGTTTTCTTTGAATTTCAAACCAGGGCCCAAGGTCAATCGAGAGTCTTTTTTTTTAAGCTCCTCTATTTCAGTCAAGATGGGGAGCGTACCTTGCGATGTGGGTAAACCATAATTTCAAATCTGCGATCACTTGTTCTGAATTGATTTGGAATGAATTCCTATCTCATACATTCGCCAAGGTTATAAAGTTATTTTCCAAACACCAAAGGATTTTATAAATATTGTATATGTTACCTAACCTTAAGTTTGTCTCTGCAAAATTTACCTGAAACGTTTCAAACAGTTGAGAACTATAGTGACAACAACATTAATAATTACAACCTTATTTACAACTCATGTTGAACCAATACACGATTTTGTACTCTAAAAAAATATAATCATCTGTTTCATGTTGCAGAATTAAGTTCACAATTCAAATCTTTGCCTTCTCCTGCCAAAACTGCTGTTAGTGCCACGTCCACGTCTCCTCCTGTCCAACCTTTTTTTCGTGCCAGGTCCAGGTCTCCTTCCAGAAATCCTTTTGC
>CAKNWT010163616.1:0-12963 GCA_932066315.1 Andricus coriarius
TGAGAAAATTGTACAAGGTTTGAACCACGTTAAAAAATAAAACTTCTTCTGAACAACATTCCACTGCATGAACTCCTACAAAATTCAAAGAGTGAGCAGAACATGGAGAATATATAGCTAAACCATTGATTTCGCGAATTCGCGCTTGTAAACCCTTGTACATCCCTGAACAATTGCTGGCGTTATCATAAGATTGACCTCTGCAGTCAATAACTTTTAGGCCAAAAGCCTCCAAAGTAGAAAGCACTGCAACTGCCAATTCTTGCCCCTTATGACCGGGATTCTTAATGAATAACAAAAAACGTTCTACCGGAGTACCATCGTCAGTGGCATATCTAATTACGAAGGCCAATTGGTCTACCTGTGATACGTCAGGTTCTGAATCTACTATGAATGCATAATATTTCGCTTTTTTTAATTTCTTCAGTTATAGTTTTCGACAAAGTGTCCGCCATCAACGCAAGAAATTCTTCAAACGTTGTTTTAGTTAAATAAACAGTACTACCAGAGCCCTTCTTGTCAAATTTTCTAATGGTATCCTTCATAAAAGGATCAAATTCCGCGATAAATTCGATCAGGATTAGAAAGTGGCCATTATTCGGTGAGTTGCAATTATTAATTCGTATCATAAACGCATTTTTCATCAATTTGTTTAACTTTGAAAAAAGAATCAAGTTCACGAGTTTTCTGCAACACTTCATGTTCTTTTTGTGATTTTTCGGCCGCTCGCTTTTTATATGCAGCGCCGCTCAATTTTTTCGATTTTCATTGCCGCCCTCACAATCCTTCCAAAAATTTGGCGCCCTGGGCAGTTGCCCATAAGTGCACATGCTTAAATTCGGCCCTGTTTATCTGGGTGATTTATTTGAATGTGAGAAGGTTTCTTCATTCATTTGTTTCTTCGTTCATTTCATGAAGGAGTAGTAAGGAGTGATCTCCCATGGGTAAAGGTAGACGAAAGTGGAACTGGAAATATCCGAAAGTTACTATCTGCGTCTCTTAATAGTACAGTATGGCGCGCAGCCGTGATTTCAGTATTTCATGGCTGCGCGTGTGACTGCACTATTGTCGTTCTCTCTCCTAATTTTTGGAGGATTTCAAGACCACTTTTTTTACGGACATACTACTCCTTACTATTCCTTCATGGTTTATTGATATATTTCTTTATTTGGCTTCATTTGTATCGTCACTTCTGTCACTGGAGTGCCACTATTCTCGTTTCTCATAAGAGAAAATACTTTGACATGGCAGCATACCCCAGCATACGATTTGGGGACATTATTCGCGGATTTTATCTGAGAACAGTTTTTTGATGCAGGTTATTCGTTAAAAATTATTTAATTTTATAATATTATTTTGTTGATTTTATTGCATTGTTCTAATTTTAATAGTAAATTATATCTGCAGTCGCGATATTCAATTTTTCCTGCAGAGATTCCAAGTCAAGTTCAAGCAGATATTGGCATTTTTGTTGACGAGGATCATGAAATGACTTTCAATGATGATGATGTTAATGATAATGAATGTGATCTAGATTTTTCAGTAGATATACATGCAGTAGATTTAATTTTTAAAGCATATTCCTAATTAATTTTACACTAACTGTGATGCAGGCATTGTAACTTGTAAGTTAACAATGACAGTCTTAACCCTGTAAATGCAGCGAGCAGTTACACTAGCAGCGTATGCTATTCACATAAGTTCAAACCTTTTTTTTAATGTTTAAAAAGTATATTTGTTGAATTTTTGCTGGATAATCTGATTGGTCCCGCATATATCCGGAAGTAATTCAGTTTGAGGAGCGCGGTTGTCCAGTTTATGGGGGAATCAATATGGCCGCTAACTATTGCAAGGGTAAATAGTAAACATAACCTATTGAGTCCGGCCGCGGAAACAGCCTGGTGCCATCTGTTGTCCAAAAGTGGCAATTCCTGAGTGAAGATTTCCACTTGTTTACATGCGATTGAAAATAAATAAATTTATACTGAAAATAAGAGTTTAACTGTCAGATAACGAGAGTGTCTGTAGGAAAACTGATAAAATGCCAATTCAGGGAAAAAACTTTTGCTCGAGTTTATTGAATGGTTTGATCGCAGTTGAGTTTTGAATTTATCTGTCTATGACAGTAGATCTATCGGATTACAAATATCACATAGAGTACTTCAATATTCTTCTTTTTAGAAAAAGGTATCTGGACAAATTATTGTGCAAACTGGATAATCAATATTATATATATTCGCATGTTTATACGATCTATTTTTTGAAGCTATGCTTCTTTAAGGACGATAGGCCGAGGGGATCGAACTGAAAAAACATGTAACACAACGTAACGCAACAAAAGTGAGTCATCTTCATGGAGACTATATATAGTCTCCATGGTCATCTCATGACTCTCTCGCTTTGTCTCCTTCTTCCATCTTTCTTCTTCCTTCGTCCTTCGTCCTTCTTCCTTCTTTGTTCCTTCTTTCATTCTTCCTTCTTTTCATTCTTCCTTTTTCCTTCTTCCTTCTTTTTTCTTCCTTCTTTCTTCTTCCTTCTTTTCCTTCTTTCTTCTTCCTTCTTCCTTCTTCCATCTTTCTTCTTCCTTCTTTTCCTCCTTTCTTCTTCCTTCTCCTTTCTTTCTTCTTCCTTCTTCCTTCATTTCCTTCTTCCTTCTTCCTTCTTTTTTCTTGCTTCTTTTCCTTCTTGCTTCTTCCTTCTTTTACTTCTTCCTTATTCCTTCTTCCTGGAAGGGAGAGCTGTTCTTTCAATTCATACATGCAATAAAAATAAAATTTGCATTCTTCTTTCAATGCTTAAGAAGCATAGCTTCTGACGGCGGTCCCCCGACCGCTCTCATTTTTGTTGTTGTAAAAGTAATGCTAGTTGTCAGATTTTGAGGTTAGGAAGTTTAATTATCCCAGAATATTTATGGAGTATATTTTATTTTAATTTAAATGACATTGAGTATTTTATTAGTTGTCTTGAGTGTTAAGTGAAGCTTTTTTTTAACAATTCAATATGTTATGTGAAAAAACTTTTTTCTTAGGTTTCTTGATTATGGCAGAAGCGACACTGCACTGAATCTTGCTTTTTCCATTCACTTTCAACTCCTGCACCCTCATCGCATGAATTACTGCTAAACTTTTCCCCTTATTCAGTGTTTCAGGCTAAAAATTGATTGAATGGCATATACAGGTTAAGCTAGAATGAAAAGACACATTTTTCACGAAATCTTTTTGCAGGAAAGTTTCCTCTATTATTTTTCTTCATTTTGAAAAATGTTATATACGTTCTTGAAGCAATCATTTATGCATTTATTATATTTTAAAACAATACACACATGCTATCTTATGTAAATTTCAAATTTCTATCCCTCGGGGATTTTAGGCTTTGGCCGCCGCGGGCGCTGCCTGTCATATCCGGTAAATATCAAGGTTATGTCCATACTCAATTGCTGTGTTTATTATTGTAAACGTGTTTTAAAAGTGTAAAGAAGGGTCTAAAAGGTATTTAAATCCTGGAATTTCACTAAAACCAGGATTTGTAAAGTGTCGTGACAGTGCGAATGTGCCAAAATTTGACATGTGGATGGTGTGACATTTTTTCTTATCGAGCAGAGTTGAGGGTCATTCATACTCGCAATCCTCGTAATCACTCACTGTAACCTCTGTCGACATAAATTTATGTCGGCAGAGGCTCTGGGCAGAGGTTGGAGGAGGAAAAATCATCTCATAATTCCGACATGTGATTGACAAAAATTTGAGGTTATCCTTGGAAACATCTCACTCTCACGCACTTGAATGATATTATTCATTACTATTTTTTTTAGGTTGTTTATTTGAAGCAAAATTTTATTTTTTTTAGTGTGATTTGGTTACGACTGGCTGCTGCTTTTCGACAATTTTAAGTAAACAAATATCACTGTTAGAAATTGTAAATTGAATTTTCGCCAGCTGTCTGCTAGGTACTTCGTTAGTCAATGGATCATTATTCTGAGTGGTTATGCGCTTTTTAGGAAGTGACGTTTCAAGGTCACAGAGTTTTTTTAATAGGGTTTTCGATACTTTTCTTAAACATTTTTTGTCTCGATTGTCAAATTGTAGGCAAACTTTAGAACCGAAAGTGACAATCACATTATTGTTAGGAACTTAATATTTCATAACGGAAATTGATCGTATCACATTTGAAAATTTGTTATCCCAAAGGGGGGCTTCTGAAAATGAGAAATAATCATTAAATTCGTACAATAAATATGGAAAATGGATTTGATGTTAGGAGTTTGATGAAAAAGTGCGAGGTTTTTAAATCATCAAAAGCGAATAGCTGTAACAGGTGCAAATTAGGAAAGCTCAACATTGAACAATTGTAGATCATTTCCTCGAATATGAGTAAGATGACGTGATAAATTAAAGGGACAGACTTCAAGGTTTTTACAATATTACTTATTTGGCTTGAAACATGTGCCCAAATCAAACTTTTGTTCCTCTAAAGTTTTCAAACTTGATACATCAGGTGTTTTTTAGGCTACTATCAAAAACAAAGGAGAAAATCTGTATATCCTTGTACAAAGTGAGGTTGGGACACCGCACGGTACTGACGTTTGGGGTGTTCTTATATTAAATTAATATAAATAGTTACAGAGATTGAAAAAAAGATAAAAGTCTGTAAGAGTTATTAATTTAATTTTATATTAGTTGGACTTCGAGTTGACAATTACTCATTATCTAATGCAAGAAACTAGCTTGAAGTTGTTCCACAAGGTTCCCCGGCGTGCAGACAGTAGCGAACAGTCGTGCGGCCTCAGCCACGACGGTGCATCCGGTTACTTATCGTTCAATTACTCGAGAAAAAAAACTGTCATCCTGGAATCGAGCTATTTTATAAGAACAAATCTCAGCTTTTTAGCTAGACTATTTAAAAAAATTAAATGGGTCCAAGTAACCAGGTGAAAAGTCATGAAAAAGTCGGTCGAAAACGTTATATACCTTTGAAGAAGAGGCTTCCCTTCAAAAGTCTAAAAATTGGACCCCCCCTTTCCCATACTTCAGGAAATATCTTTGGAAGCGAAAAAAAAGTTGTACCAAGTGTCATCCGATGGGACTCCAATCAGCCAAATTTGGAGCCCGATCGGAGAACTTCGTTTTTTGGGGTGGCGCCACTTGAGAGAAATTATGCCCCATGTCTGCGATGCCAAATATCGAAATTATTTATTCAATTAATTAAATTAAACTCCTTTCCTGATTGTAATGCTGCCCCAACCATGGAAAATAACTTCAATTAAGTTATGGTATCCTATCAGAATAACCCCTATGGTTTCTTTTCCACTTTTTTGGATATCACTTTTGGTCACCACAGAAGGGATCGACATTTTTTTTAAATTTTCTTTGGGAACAAAAGTTATTATAAATTTTTAATGTGTACAGTTTTCGATATCAAATAGTAATATGAAATCATATTTTAGAGAAAAACATTTTTATCAGGTTAGATTTTTTTGAAATAACAACAAAAATAATTTCACACCTATTTCAGTTTAAAAAAAATCTCTTCTACATAATCTTTTCTCGTTTCCTTTAGAGAAACTTATTTTTATTTTTCGCAATTAAAAACAACTTTACAACTTTTAATACTGCTGATTTTTCATCTTTGGACTATTTTATAGTTATGGGTTTAAGTAAAATTTTCACGTTCAAAAAAACAGTAGCATGTTTTTCCATTCGAACAGCACCCATAGAACATTTTTTAATATTTCAAAATTAAAAAGTTTTTTTATTTTCCAAACTTTAAAAACTCTCAACCCTTCCGTGGTAGCAAAAAGTGATATATTTTTTAACAAAATTTTAATCATGGGCTATCCTGATAGAATACCACAACCATGAAGTTCTACAAGGAGACCGTGGAAAACCTACAACCGCGATCCTCGGATTTTTATATATTCCCAGATGAGGGCACTGCATGTGGAAAATTGAGGAATTAGGATTCCTATAGTTGTAAACGACAGTTTAGCTACAAATTTTCTCTGAAGCGGTGCTCTCATCTGGGAATAAATATCTCCATGGAGAAAATTCGACGACGCTCTCCTTCGTGACCACAACTTTTCCACATACTCCACAAACAGATTTCAAAAAATAATTTTGTTCACATTGCCCTACCCTCTTATATTATTTTACTATTTAAGAAATTATTATATTTAAAAAAATGTTACGTAACATGTTTTGAAAGCTTCCCTGTCGTAACATGACCATAATAGCTCCTCTTGAATCCTCCCTTGCCCTTAAAACCTTACGTAATATATGGACGACCCCCATACCTGATATATAAAAAAAACCTTTTTAAATGGGCCTAAAAATATTGTCAGGTCTATGGCTTAACTTCAGTGTTTATTTTTTTTTTTTTGTAAATTCAATTTGTAAGTCTATTGGAAATAAAAATGACGTCATTTTGTCGTCAAATTATCCCATTTTTCAGTACATAGTTTAAAAATTTTCGAAAGAGTCATTTTTCATATCTTGTACATAAAACAGAGTGTAATTGAAGTAGAATTGCAATTTTACATTATTTTTATATTCACTTACTCTTATCTTAGGACAAGTATTCAAGTAACCAGAAATTTGGACTTTGCGAAGCCCTTTTAGAAATTGGAGCGTGGGAAGTCGTCCAGAATTTATTCAACAGATTGCCGGATCATTGCTTCACGGACCAAAAACCAATTGCGTTGACTCTCTGTAACATGATTCAGGCTTTAATTGAACCTATTTACCGAAGGTAGGTTAATGAATTCAAATTTTTCCTTAGTTGTAGCTTGTTGTAAAGTTCAGATTGTTTGTTAGAATATCTGGATGTCTGCCAACACTTCGTAATTCTATCCTGCCTTGTAATCTAGTGCAATTTTTGTTGAGGTTATTTATAAACAAAAGTGCTGCATTGTCTATGATCTTCTTTCAGACATTGTATTATATCACCGAAATTACCCGGACGTAAAATTCTCCCTCTGAAGAGTCCACTTGCCCCAAAACCTATGCAGACAATGGAAGACATCCATAATCAATTACTTCCGATGCTAGCCATTTTGGGACCGAATCTTCATCACGATCCAATTCTCATGTACAAAATAATGCGTCTGTGCCATGCAGCTATCAAGCAGATTCCCCTCGACTCGAACAAGCAGCCCGTCGAAAAGTAATTATGTTTAATTTGATTTCAAGACAAACCTTGAAAATGTATTATTTTTTAACTAATAACAATTTATTAAAGCGTTAGTGGTTTGAAAATGTTTTACAATTTTTGAACTTTTAATTAATATGCATATGAGGGCGTTTCCACGGAAAGTCATTTTCGTCAACAAAAAAAAAAGTTAAGAATAAAGTTTGGAGCACATTTTTCAAATTTGTTTCACACATTGTATATGCCTAAAAAGTATTATTTTCTAGATAGGCCACTTATTTTGCGCATGCGCACAAGTTACAAAAATATATTTTTTAATTCAGTTGTTTTCTATAAAAACCGTTAAATTTTTTAGGCTATCATTTTCCTTGTGGGGACGTTTTTCAGACGCCGAAAGACAGCAGAGTAAAAAATTTGATCCTATCTTGATGCACGCAATTTTCACGGCTACAAGTGTTGTAGGGGACATTTTCGCTGAAATGTTGGAGAGGACATTTTAGCCTCAAATTGGACATAACTTTTGCCCGTAGTGCATTATTGACTTGATCAATGGTAAACTTCTTCGGCATACCATTCGATTTTCGTAAGCACAGAAAAGTATGCTTCAAGATATCTTGTTGTACGATTACGGAGGAGACATTTTTTGTTTGAACTAGAAATCAAAGCACAGTCAGGGTGCCCACTTTCTAAAAAAACAGAGAAAACACAGGGATTTTTTTGTGTGATAAAGTCACAGGGAAAATCGACAACTGTTGCGCTTAGAGTTGTTTGTTAGCTCCATCTTAAGCCCGCAGCAATAATTTTCAGAACTTAAGTAAGCTCCGAGCCCTTGGTTCAAAGAGAACGAATTATGTTCCTAATTCTTGCACAATAAAGTTTTTATGTACTCTCGCATTGCTGCCTCCTGTGAGGCGCCCGTTGGTGGTGTGTGTATATGAGATTCTTAAAATTTTTACCCACCTAAAATAGCTTTGATTTGACTGATTGAGAAACGAAAGATTGTATGATTAAAACTTTTAAAATCTCTGATCTGTACTATTATTCCTCCTGATTCCTTTCCTTCCTAAAATAATAACCGAAAGTTTGTTTTCATCAATCAAAATATCCCGATTTACCATTAACATTGCGAAAAGTGGGCTTTAAAAGCGACAGGGAAAACCAGTCATAGACAGGGAAAAAGGGAACTGGTGGGCACCCTGACACTGTTAAATCCACGAAATTTCAGTAACCTATGCTCTACTGAACCAGCATGATTTTCCCAAGAATTTGTAAGTGTTGCGCAAAAAAGCTGTTAGTATGGAAAGCATTCGATTTGTAACTGGTGAAAAATATTATACAGGTATATTTTTGGGATTTGGTTCAACTATTATATGTTATATCTCTTCATGGAGGCTTCTGCAATGACTAAGCTTTTGTTCCTATTTCAGGGATTCTGTCTGTAAATTTGCATGCAATTTAACTTCTATTTTAAGTGCAGGTTAACCTATAAAATCATATTTATAGAACAATGACACTTTTCGTGGAAACGCCCATACATGAATGAATTTTCTGACGAATAATATTTTCCAGGACCAATGCTATCTATGTTGACATCTTAACAATCCTCGACGTGGCTCTCTTGCCTTCTTTATCCTTCATGGATTGTAATTGCTGCGTTGCAGAAGAGATTTGGAATATTTTAAAACATTATCCTTATCAGAATCGTTATTGTCTCTACGCTCGATGGAAAAACGAAACTCCGGTACAACACCCAACTTTAATGAAGAAGAGAGCCGATGCCCAGAAGAAGATCAAAACCATTATGAAACGAGTCAGCAAGGAGACAATTAAACCTGTGGGAAGATCCATTGGTAAACTGACCCATTCCTCGCCCGGAGTTTTGTTCGACTACGTACTGATCCAGATTCAACTTTATGACAATCTCATCGGTGAGTAACTTCCTGATGTAAATCAACTATTGTGTAATTTTTTAGTAAGATTTGTGTTTATTTACAAACTACAAAATTTAACGTTTGAAATATTCAATATTAATCAGTTTTAAATTTGAAGGGTTCAGAATTCTAGAATTTCTAGTTGGAGACGTTTCAATTAATTTTAATAATTTTAATTTTTTAATTTTTTAATTTATAGGTACCAAATGGAATAATTTTGAATTCAATCTTTCAAGTTGGAAGCCCCAATGGCCGAACATTTGTCAAATTCAAACATTTAAAATTAAACAGTTTCAGATTAAATTGTACAATATAAAATTGAAAGCACTGATATTCAAAGTTTAATTTTAAATTGGTCGAGTTTGTATTGTTTTGAATTTCAAATTGTTGAATTTCGAAGACTTAAAGTTTCTAACCCTTCAATTTGTAAATATAGATAGCAGTTTAAAAACATAAAATTAAAATTGGTTTAAATTGCCATGATATTCTGAAGACATCTCAATTTTTCAGACTAGTTTTTCAGGATAGTTTTCAAAGCTTTTAAAAATTATTTTTGTTTTTAAGGTTTTTAAAATGAGATTTTGTTACAGAAAACCTGAAAGTATGTAAATTTTAGAAGATTTTTGAAAACTGGACATTGTGTGTAGAATACAACAAAATTAATATTAGTGATTTTTGCAAAACTTTGATTATTACGAATTTTCAAAACTCATTTTAGCCCCGCGGAAACTCAAGATATTGGTTGATCTGTATCAAATTTCACACCGGTTATAAGCAGCCAAAAATGAAGCTTTTCATTGCAAGAGTGTTTTTTAATTCATAATTTCTTTTTCGACCCTCACTAATGTACCTATTAATCACTTGTATCTTCTTTCTAATTTCTACGATTCCAATTTAAAAGCTCTTAACCCTTTGCGGCGCAAACTTTTCTATCAAACAAATTTTACTGTTATATTCACCTTATTGGGTTTTCGGGGTCGCTGATCACGAATCTAAAGTTAGATTTCCAAAATTCAAGATGGCGGACAAGTTTTTTTTAAAGTTGTTAGATTTTTATAAGACTTTTCACTCGGGGATTTTCGAGGTCGCTGATTACGAATCTGAAGCCCGATTTTCAAAATTCAAAATGGCGGTTCCAATAGGGTGGAAGAGTTTTCAACAAATTGAAGGATTATTCATCTGGGGTTTTTTAGGGTCGGTTATCACGAATCTGAAGTCAGATTTACAAAATTCTAAATGGCGGATCCAATATGGCGGAGAGTAAGTTGGGATTACTCGTCTGCCATATTGGATCCGCCATTTAGAATTTTGAAAATTAGGCTCCCGTTTCATAATCAGCGACCTCAAAAAACCCCGAGTATCAAATTTTATGAAGATCCAACAAATTTTTAAAAAGATCGTCCGCCATATTGAATCCGTCATTTTGACTTTTGCAAATCTGGCTCCGGATTCGTAATCAGCGACCCCAAAAACCCCCAGATATCATGTTTCATGAAAAGTTTGCAATTTTTTGAAAAATCGTCCGCCATTTTGAATTTTACAAATCGGGCTCCGGATTCGTAATCAGCGACCCCAAAAAACCCTGGAGTACCAAGTTTCATTCCCGTAAAAAAGAGCGATTTTCAAAATTTGTTTATTTATAACTACAGTAGAACTCGTCGGATCGGGACGGACCGGGGCTCCACTTTCGATCAGGCAGGTCGCAGAAACAAATCTTAGCTACACCTCCTGGCAGTCACGTATCTTTAATGTTCAGGGCTTTAATCTTTGACCGGCCGTTACAGGCCGTTACATTTTTGTACCTACAGCACTGACGTCCATCCGGTGGCGTCTGCAGTGACTCTGTGCGCATGCGCCTACCTATAATGGCTAGAGGAGAGGTTTAAGAGTGGGGACTACAGCCCTCCGAGGATTTCGATGCGACGAGTCCCGATTCGACAGGTCCTACTGTATTTATAATTTTATGCAATACGTTCCATCATTATTTTTTTTTAAATCTACAATGCTTCAAATACGGCAGCAAAAGGAAATTTTTGTTATTACTTCAAAAACATTAAATCTAGAGAAAAAAGTTGTGAATAAAAAAGGTGGTAATCTGGGTTACCACTGCGCCGAAAAGGGTTAATGCGTAATTCTAAAATATTCTTAACTTTCGATACCTCGAGTTTGTAATTCTTCAGTTTTGAAGGCTTTAATTTTAAGATATCCGTTTAGTATTTAAAAAATTTTAATTTACACTTTTCAATACTTTTTCAGAATTATTAAATTTTACTTGCATCAAATTTGAAGTTTTTCCGTTTTTGAGGTTTCCAATTTTAAATTGCACAATATGTAGCGGGCTTCTGATTTAATACTGTAAAAATCTAAGAATTTGAAATTCCAAATTATTCAATTTTTATGTGTGGAAACATTTAAAATAAAAAAGCATATTTTGCATGCTTAGGGGTGAATTTTTTTATTTTGTATTGAAAAACTCAAAATAAAAATTGTACAATTTTGAAGTACGTAGTGTCTAACTTTAAAGCCCTTAGAATAAAACATATACTCAAATTAGATATCTTTCAAAATAAGTAATATATTTTAGATTATTATTTTGAATTTAAAATTGATAAATTTAATACTTTCAGTTTTTAATTTTAGATGCTTCGAATTTAAAAGAGTTACGATATAATTTATGATTTAGATTTGAATACTTCAATGACAAACATTTAAGTTTTGAAAGTTTGAAAATTTTAATGACTGGGAAATTATGTCAGGGTTTAATTAAAGTTTCTTTTGGAAAAAAGTAGTCAGTTGCTTTAAAAAATTAGTTTAAAAAATTAGCGATATTCAAATTTTCTCAACAACAAAAATCAATTTTATTTAAAAGTAGGCATAACCCTTTTTGATAATGGAATTTTTCGCAAAAAATGACTATAAAAAGAAATTTAACATCCCCTTGATACTAATGAATACATCATGTGGCTGAAAAATTGAATGACCGTGTATTTTTTCTGAGATTGTAGCATTTCAAAACTCAGAATTTGTTAATTAATCTTTGTTTTCAGGACCTGTCGTGGACTCGTTAAAATATCTAACAAGTATCTCGTACGATGTTCTGGGATATTGTTTAGTAGAAGCTCTAGCCGGTGCCGATCGTGATAGATTTAAACATGATGGAACCAGTATTTCCCTCTGGCTACAGTCGCTTGCCTCCTTCTGTGGCGCTATTTTCAAAAAATATAATATCGAATTAACTGGCCTATTACAATATGTAGCCAATCAACTGAAAGCACAGAAAAGGTAAGTATCTTAAACAAAATTACATAAACTTAATTGTAAAACCTTTCACAGTTACGACTTAGGATGTCAATGATATCAAAAGCGATCGCTTCTCGCACAAAAAATTCCCCTTGCTTCATTTTCCTTTTTCTTTTTTTTTTTTGTAATAAATCTGAAGTTTGGTTTGAGTAATGATAAGAGGTATGCAATGTGCACTTAAAACTTCTAAATCGACCCTTTCAAAAAGTATCGCAGACTGAAGGATGCAGAAAAAGAAAATTGACAAGGAACGCTGGTAAGTTAAGGACTGCGGTAAAAAATCTTAATGACTATTAAAAATTGCCGCCAATTTCCCGATATTTGCGCCGTTCAGAGATTATTGCTTCCTCCCAGTGGGCAAATAAATTAAGGATGTCCTAGAGACGTCTTCGGGACGTCCCTAAGACGTCTTTTGGAACATGTCTTTTGGACATCCTAGGGGTGCTCTTAAGACGTCTAATGTCAGTACGAAAAATGTCCCGAGAACGTCCTATGTCTTCAGGACATTAGACGTCTTAGAGACGTTGAGTGGACTGACATTGGACGTCCTTGGGATGTTCATGGTTTTGTGCCCACTGGGCTCATAGAG